>JAVTVY010052974.1:0-27383 GCA_036873755.1 Hanleya hanleyi | reverse complement strand
CTCATGCCAAAGTGTCAAAGAGGTTGGTCTTCGCTTCCAGTACCCAATGATGACACGTGCAAAAAAATAAATGAAAAAAATACTAAAAAACAAAGGCGAAAGATCCTCCGTACATGTACATTCACTTTCAGACTAACTTTGCTAACCGACATAAGTACAGTTTCTAGAAATCTTGAAACTCCTGAAACTTAGATTATATCTTTGTGTTTTTCAGTGGCCTTTTCGATCTTTTCCGCTCAGATTCAAAATTCTGTAAACAAAATTACAAATCATTCGTTTGTTCTTAGTAACAATGGACAAAAAGATCCTCTAGTCATTAGCTTACAATTATCGGACAATGGTGGGCTTTTTCGGTTTGAATCGAAAAACCAATATGGCCACCAGGCAGCCATCTTGGATTTCCCCATGAAATCTTATCACAATTTCTCAGGAACTACGTCATGGATCTTTCTCAAATTTGGTACACAGGTTTCCCTTAGGGTCTAGTTGTGCAAGAAACCTATTTTGGTCCGATTCGAAAATCCAATATGGCCACCAGGCAGCCATCTTCGATTTCCCCATGAAACCTTGTGATTGCGATTTCTCAGGAACTACTGCATGGATCTTTCTCAAATTTGGTAAACAAGGTTCCCCTTGTGGTCTAGTTGTGCAAGATACCGTTTTCGGTCCGATTCGAAAATCCAATATGGCCACCAGGCAGCCATCTTGGATTTCCCCATGAAACCCTGTTATCGCGATTTCTCAGGAACTACTTCATGGATCTTTCTCAAATTTGGTACACAGGTTCCCTTTGGGGTCTAGTTGTGCAAGATACCTTTTTTGGTCAGATTCGAAAAACCAATATGGCCACCAGGCAACCATCTTGGATTTCCCCATGAAACCCTGTTATCACGATTTCTCAGGAACTACTGCATGGATCTTTCTCAAATTTGGTACACCGGTTCCCCTTGGGGTCTAGTTGTGCAATATACCCTTCCTGGTCCGATTCGAAAATCCAATATGGCCACCAGGCAGCCATCTTGGATTTCCCCATGAAACCCTGTTATCGCGATTTCTCAGGAACTACTGCATGGATATTTCTCAAATTTGGTACACAGATTCCCCTTGGGGTCTAGTTGTGCAAGATGCCTTTTTCGGTCCGATTCGAAAAACCAATATGGCCACCAGGCAGCCATCTTGGATTTCCCCATGAAACATTGTTATCACGATTTCTCAGGAACTACTGCATGGATCTTTCTCAAATTTGGTACACAAGTTCCCCTTGGGGTCTGGTTGTGCAAGATACCTTTTTTGTGAGATTCGAAAATCCAATATGGCCACCAGGCAGCCATCTTGGATTTCCCTATGAAACTTTGTTATTGCAATTTCTCAGGAACTACTGCATGGATCTTTCTCAAATTTGGTACACAGGTTCCCCTTGGGATCTAGTTGTGCAAGATACATTTTTCGGTCCGAATCGAAAATCCAATATGGCCACAAGGCAGCCATCTTGGATTTCTCCATGAAACCTTGTTATCGCGATTTCTCAGGAACTACTGCATGGATCTCTCTCAAATGTGGTACACAGGTTCCCCTTGGGGTCTAGTTGTGCAAGATATCTTTTTCGGTCTGATTCGAAAAACCAATATGGCCACCAGGCAGCCATCTTGATCCAAGGGAGATCATCAGGATTCAGGCACTTTCGAAGTTTCAACATTACTTCGCAGACCGGATCCCTTCAGTATTAAGTATTGTAGCCATCTTACTATTTTCGAGCATGGTATCTTAAAAGAGATATCTCAAAATAGCCCAATAAACAGAACAGAATTAGCATTCGTTCCTGATTATAAAATCTTAAGTATGTTTCATAGCTCATGCCAAAGTGTCAAAGAGGTTGGTCTTCGCTTCCAGTACCCAATGATGACACGTGCAAAAAAATAAATGAAAACAATACTAAAAAACAAAGCCTGACCGAGATAAAAAGGATCCTCAAGAAATTAAGAGGTTATATCTGAGGACGTTCATAATATGGTTAAAGTTACATGTACCGTTTATTGGCAACGTTCGGATTTTTGTCCCCCGCCGCAACGTGGTTCTTGCTTCTTTGTGTCCGTGGATGTCCGTGTGTCCGTCCATGTCTGTTCGAAGCGATAACTTCCTAACGCTTTGTTGGATTCTTCCGAAATTCGGAATATGCATTCCTTGCGGCAAGACGCCAGTCCGTATTGCATTTCAGCAACATCTGCCTGAAGGTGGCGCCGCTAGTTCTTGCTTCTTTGCGTATGTGGGTGTCCGTGTACGTCCGTACATGTCTGTTCGAAGCGATAACTTTCTAACGCTTAGTTGGATTCTTCCGAAATTCGGCATACGCATTCCTTGCGACAAGACACCAGTCCGTATTGCATTTCAGCAACATCTGCTTGAAGGTGGCGCCACTAGTTCTTGCTTCTTCGTATCCGTGAATGTCCGTGTACGTCTGTTCGAAGTGATAACTTCCTAACGCTTTGTTGGATTCTTCCGAAATTCGGAATATGCATACCTTGCGACAAGATGCCAGTCTGTATTACATCTCAGCAACATCTGCCTGAAGGTGGCGCCACTGGTTCTTACTTCTTTGTGTCCGTGGATGTTCGTGTACGTCCGTGCAAGTCTGTTCGAAGCGATAACTTTCTAACGCTTTGTTGGATTCTTCGGAAATTCAGCATTGGCATTCCTTGCGACAAGAGGCCAGTCCGTATTGCATTTCAGCAACATCTGCCTGAAGGTGGCGCCACTAGTTCTTGCTTCTTTGCATCCGTGGATGTCCGTGCATGTCTGTTCGAAGCGATAACTTCCTAAAGTTTTGTTGGATTCTTCCAAAATTAGAATACGCATTCCTTGTGACAAGACGCCAGTCCGTATTACATTTGAGCAACATCTGCCTGAAGGTAGCGCCACTGGTTCTTGCTTCTTTCAGTCCGTGGATGTTCGTGTACGTCCGTGCATGTCTGTTCGAAGCGATAACTTCCTAACGCTCTGTTGGATTCTTCCAAAATTCAGCATTCGCATTCCTTGCGACAAGAGGTCAGTCCGTATTGCATTTCACCAACATCGGCCTGAAGGTGGCGCCACTGGGTCAAAATAGATTTTTTTTCCGTGTACATCTGTTCGAAGCGATAACTTCCTAATGCTGTGTTGGGTTATTCCGAAATTCGGAATACGCATTCCTTGCAACAGGACGCCAGTCCGTATTGCATTTCAGCAACATCTGCCTGAAGGTGGCACCACTGAGTTTCTCTTCTTCTTGTCCGTTCCAGTCAAAATGGGCCTTCAATTTTGCTATATGAAATCATTCTATTCCACATCATATGATTTACCCTAAAGCTTTTGCATGAACCATATTTTATTTCAGAAGTATAATGTGAAATAACTGGCGGGGAAATCCCCGCAGTACTGAATCCCTGATTTTTGAATTTCGTGTCATCTTAAACGAAGGACAACATTTCCTTCAATTTTGCTAACAAATAATTGTATTGCACATCATAGGATTTACCCTGAAGCTTCTGCACCAATCATTTGTCTACACACGTATATTACTATATTAATTACAACTGTGTTCCTAATGTTTGGGTGCACACTGTGCATATGATCAATTTCCTGAATTGAACTGAATTCAACCTTGCTGGTCAACAGACTGACAGATGATGGCATGCAGTTGTCAGTGCAGTTGTTCATGTACAGGGAGCTTTCTATGAATGAGTTGCAACCCCAAAAGGCTTAAAATTTATCAGGCACAGACCCATGTTTTTACCCCTCGGCCATTTTTGGCCGTGGGGTATTGTCATCATCTTGTACGTCCGTCTGTCCGTACGTCCGTTCGTGAGCGAGATAGCCGGAAAACTGTTTCGCTGATGAATTCCAAATTTGGTATGCTTATTTGCCTAGTCAAGGACCAGAAGCCTATAGAATTGGGACCTGATTGGTACCTTAGCAGCCATCTTTAATTTCATGCAAAATGGATAATGATCCATATCTCGGAAACCATTCAACTGTTCAATACGAAATTTGATATACATCATCGATACATCAAGCAACTTTCAACGAATTACCAAACAGGCTTTTCTGATTAGCTGGGAACCCTGGATGCCATCTTTAATTCATGCGAAATCGATAATGATAGCATACATATCTCGGTTACCATTCAATTGTTTTATATGAAGGTAGGTATATATCATCAATACATCCAGATACTTTGAATCGGGACCTGATTGACTGAAAACCTTTGGTGGCCATCTTTAATTTAGGCAAAATCATTAATGATCTATCTCTGATTCCGTTGGAGTGCTCAATGGAAAATTTGGTATACATCATTGATGCATCAAGAGACTTACGATGAATGACAGATCTGGTTTCTCTGATTGGGCGGAAATCTTGGCGGCCATCTTTAATTTATTCAGAATCTTTAATGATGTTTATCTCTGATACCATTCAAATGTTCTATACGAAACTTGATTTACAGCATCGATGTATGAAGAGACTTGCATTAATGAATAACCACATTAGTTCCTCTGAGTGACGGGAAGGATGGGCAACCATCTTTAATTTATGTAAAATCATTAATGATCTCTATCTCTGACACTGTTCAAATGCTCAATGTAAAATTTGGTATACATTAGCGATGCATCACCTCGGTTACTTCTACACGATGTGCGTAGGATACAGTACTATACTATACACACTTTTTTGTAATTCAGCATCGCAGAAAACCACCATCGATTGCGTTTTCAATGGTAAAAGGGTTAGGAAAGAACTAAAAATATACTTCAATGCAGAGTGATTTTGATTGACGCCAGAAATCGCTCAGAACGCTTCTTCGGCGATCTAGACCCCAGGAGCATCTGGGGCCTGGGCGGCCCCTGGATCCTCACCTAAAGTGCAATGATAGTGGCCGTACCACTTTGAATTTGCTTCCGACGGCCCTGTATTAACAGACAGTGTCAACATACTGTTCCAGCTGTCTCCCGTTCAGTGATTGGTCATTCGACCCCGCCATTTTAAACTAATACGAGCATTTTCATTGGATCACTATTAGATAAGACCCACCCCAATCTTCATACACAACCACGTGACTGTCTCAGTTGACTGATGACATAGCGCGGCCTCGTTTTTGAATCTGCCGTCTAACTGGGAAAATGTTGTTGTTGCTGCATCAGCCGATCATTAGCCCCCTGTAGAAGATACTATAGGCTAATACATGTAGGCTACCATGCCATGAGATGATGCTTGGGATTGCATTTCGCTCACTTGCACCTACAGGTGGCGACAACTGGTGGCAATTTAAAATTTGGTTTCCGGGCAACAGGTTGATGCCTTCAGCCTCTCGTCAAATTTGGTTTGCAGATAATGCCTTGAGATGCCACTTGGGGATGCTTCTCGGTGCTTCACTGCATGGAAACTATATCACAGAAGCAATCAACTTTCAGTCAATCGTTCTGAGTTGATCTTAAAACTTGGGAAGGCAGAAAGACCCTTCCACATCCAACGCCTATGAAGCAGCAGTTGCCTCCCTCATGTATATCCCCTAAGACCAACAATGCTAAAAGATATTGCTGCCATTTCGGCGGGGGACCTAGCATCCTCTGGCTGCTTGTATGAATACGGTATATTCTTTCCTTTGTGCTGGAAAATACTGCAACCGTGATTTCAGAAGATGATCCTCAAAAAGAGGCCAAATATGTTTTTAGCTCCTGCATGTTCATCATATTAATCATATGTACGATAAAAACATTCTTGATCTTTATCTCATCGATACAAATTGATCAAGCCTCTGCGGAATGGAAAGTGCGTATGTGGCGAGCTCTCTTGTTTAGGAGGTAAAATTATCACCTAATGAATATGTATGATATGGTGACGTGCAATTGCCACATAATGAATATGCATGATATGGAGAAGGCGAACGGTCCGAGGAGCACTATCATTCAACAGTACTGGCCAGCCTACATTCACGAGCAGGCACGTTCAACAGCAGGACCGTATTCACCAGCAGGACCGGAAAGATCTCCACGATGTATGGACGATAATTCTGTCCAGCTGCTTGCAGCAGCAACAATGTAACAAGATATACCGGTACTACCAGACTGTTCTTCGTCCGTCAGATGTTTCTCTCTGGTGTCATATTCTGCACGTACACCAACGCATCTCTACGAGTGTCCAGCCACCCAGAAATTACAACTCTGTCGTCAATCATTTTCATTCTTTGCGTCGATTTCTTTTTATTTTTCTTGTTACCATTGGTGTTGAATACTTCGCCTGCTGGTGCCTGTCTTATTTTGGGGGTTAATTTAATGGTGGGGGGGGGGGGAGGGTATTAGCATTAATTTACTGGGAATGTTTATATTAGTTGTCTTTGTTTGGAAGAGGATGCGGGGGGGGGTATATATATTTCTTTTCTTTTAGCATTCCGCAAATAGATGGAATATGACATGTAAGGTGTTAGCCATTTCATGTACATCTCTTGTATATACATAATTTTTGCCACCCAGCTGGGCCTACGTGGGCATTGTAAAGGTAGTATTGTAAAATCGTAGCCAGAACAACGAATAAATGCCCAATGGTTTGTTCCAGGGCTTAAAAAAAAAACACAAAAAAACAATTCAGAAAAAAATTAGTAAGTGTTGTTTCACCACTTTTAAGTGTTAAATGCAACATATTAAGCTGTTGCATCCAACACTTAAAAGTGGTGAAGTAACACTTTATAAATGTTTTCTCTCCTCCAACCCTCTAGATGTTAAATGTAACATTTGCGTTTTAAGGTGTACTGTTGTGCTATAGATTCAGTTAAAAACATTTATAATTATCAAATTTCAATTAAAAAGGTAATCTTAAATGATATTCACAAAGGCTTTCATGTTTAAAATAATTTCCAGCTATCCAGTTCTGCAAATAATTTATTGATGATATCATATCTTACTATATTTCATATCTAGTTAATGAGAAATAACTTTTTATCTGCCTGGATATTTTGAAAAAAAAAAATTCTGGTTCTAAGATTTGTCACAAGTAAGATACTGCGAATTGACAATGTTCACAACGTGTTTTGGAAATTGCGATTCAGATGTCGATTGCACAATAATAGTATCAAAAAAGCCAGAATTGAATACGTGTGTAGTTTTCTCCGCCATTATTTTTTAAATTTGATATATTTGAACGTTTAAAAAAACAAGAAACAACACGTTTTTCAACGCAGGATAGGCTAAATAATATTCCTTGGTCGTAAGATTATGGTTATAATAAGGATATTCGAAACTGGATTTTTGATTGGAAAACAAATGGTTGATTATAGGCCGGTTGTAAAGGGAGGGAGGGTCAATAATAATATGGTCCCCTATCAAACTTTGTGTCCTAGCTATTTCTGCCAAATACTTGAGAGCTGACACTCCATGACTTTGTAGCATACCATATTAAGGTCATTTTGGTCCTATTTGCATGAACCTCCGAGCAGAGGATCATGGGTAAATTCAAAATTGTGACCGTGTGGGGTGACAGGGAAGTGATGTTTTGTCATTTTTGTTCAAAAGTTTTGCTCTTCTGTGAGGAAAAGTGAGCAAAAACGATTTTATTTCACATCTATCATATGACTATTAATTACTAATTTATCTTGCAGCTTTTGCCGAGAAATGGCAAAGATAAAATAAATCGGAAAATCTGACAGAAAAATCGACAAAAAAATGAAAATGACGTCACTGTGATGTCATCACATCGGCCATCTTGGATATTTTTGCATCTCTGATAGAGCTTGACCCAAGCGTATAGTGTGGTAAGTTTCAGCCCCTAGCTCAAGGGGTAAGGAAAATATTTAAGAGAGCAGGGAGTCAGATCCCCTCCCCCCCCCCACTCCCCAAGGCATTGACAGGTCCCCAAATCCCAAGGCCAGATAGGGTTAATAGACCATTTGCCAGTTCTACTATCGTTACAGAGCAATGCCGGGTATATTCATTGTGTAGCAGATATGTACAAAATGTACAAGTGACTGTTTCACACCCTTTTCCAAATTTCGAAATAAATATAATATATAGTTCTCCTCGTACCCCGTTTTCTTTATAGTACAGACTTCATTCGTTCTTTAATTTAACTGTGTGCCTTTTGACAACATACCCGACATTTAATCCCGAATTTGTACGAGTACTTTAACTGCAGCACCCATACCTCGTCCTCCGCGAGAGCCTTTAAAATATTCAATCCTTTTTCTATTTTTGAAAAGAGATTCCTCTTTCAATCATATCGTATGTTTCAACGAACTGGGATGCAAATTGAATTTATCTGAAATTTTGATGCATGCGACTTATGTAAATAAAGTTTTATCACATGAAAAAAAAAAACGTACATAATTATTTAACATTGTTACCGGTCATAAATTTGAAAAAAAGCAAAAACATTATTACCCTACCCATACTGTATGTATATCTTTCACCTCAGTATCAATAAAATGTACATGAAGGTCATTCAAAATGGTTATTAATCCACGAAAAAAGGCTGAATAGCGCGATCAGGGACATTTCTCTATCATTTCAATATACAATTCACAGGAAGACCGTTGTCCATCACCTTACAGGTGAACATTCAACAGGAGGACCGTTATCCATCACCTTACAGGTGAACATTCAACAGGAGGACCGTTATCCATCATCTTACAGGTGAACATTCAACAGGAGGACCGTTATCCATCACCTTACAGGTGAACATTCAACAGGAAGACCGTTGTCCATCACCTACAGGTGAACATTCAACAGTAGGACCGTTATCCATCACCTTACAGGGGAACATTCAACAGGAGGACCGTTATCCATCACCTTACAGGTGAACATTCAACAGGAGGACCGTTATCCATCACCTTACAGGTGAACATTCAACAGGAGGACCGTTATCCATCACCTTCCAGGTGAACATTCAACAGGAGGACCGTTATCCATCACCTTACAGGTGAACATTCAACAGGAGGACCGTTATCCATCACCTTACAGGTGAACATTCAACAGGAGGACCGTTATCCATCACCTTACAGGTGAACATTCAACAGGAGGATCGTTATCCAACATTCAACAGGAGGACCGTTATCCATCACCTTACAGGTGAACATTCAACAGGAGGACCGTTATCCATCACCTTACAGGTGAACATTCAACAGGAAGACCGTTGTCCATCACCTTACAGGTGAACATTCAACAGTAGGACCGTTATCCATCACATTACAGGTGAACATTCACCAGGAGGACCGTTATCCATCACTTCAATATACATATCAGGCGAACATTCAACAGGAGGACCGTTATCCATCACTTCAATATACATATCAGGCGAACATTCAACAGGAGGACCGTTATCCATCACCTCAGTATACCTATAAGGTGAACATTCAACAAGAGGACCGTTATCTACCACCTTAGTATACACATCAGGTGAACATTCAACAGGAGTACCGTTATCTATCACCTCAGTATAAATATCAGGTGATCATTCAACAGGAGGACCATTATGTGTCACCTCGGTATACCTTTTAGGTGAACATTCAACAGGAGAACCGTTATCTATCAAGAACGGCCCTCCTGGTGAATGTTCACGTTATCGGCATATCGAAATGATAGAGAATGGTCTCCCTGGTGAATGTTCACAGGTATCTTCAGGTAATAGAGAACAGGTATATCTAAGTAATAGGAACGGTCTTCCTGATGAATGTTCACTTTATATGTTTATTGGGGTAATAGAGGACGATCTTCCTGATGAATGTTCACTTTATATGTTCATTGGTGTAATAGAGAACGGTCTTCCTGATGAATGTTCACCTTATAGGTACATTGAAGTGAAAGAGAACATGTATACTGAAGGGATAGGAAACGGTCCTACGAGGTGATGGACAACGGCCCCCTGGTGAATGTTAACCTTATAGGTATACTCGAGTGGTAGTGAACGGTCCTCCTGGTGAATGTTCGCTTTATATACGGAATGAAGATATATAAAACCGCACCCCTGGTGAATGCTGACTTTATATGTTTACTGAAGCTATAATAAGCGGCCCTCCTGTTGAATGTTCACATTATAGGTATCGGTGTATTGAATAAAGAGAACGGCCCTCTCTTACTGAGGTAATAGATAACGGTCCTCCTGTTGAATGTTCAACTTTTAGGTATATTGAGGTGATAGATAATACGGTCCTCCTGTTGAATGTTCACCTGATATGTATATTAAGGTGATGGATAACGGTCCTCCTGTTGAATGTTCACCTGTAAGGTGATGGATAACGGTCTTCCTGTTGAATGTTCACCTGTAAGGTGATGGATAACGGTCCTCCTGTTGAATGTTCACCTGTAAGGTGATGGATAACGGTCCTCCTGTTGAATGTTCACCTGTAAGGTGATGGATAACGGTCCTCCTGTTGAATGTTCACCTGTAAGGTGATGGATAACGGTCCTCCTGTTGAATGTTCACCTGTAAGGTGATGGATAACGGTCCTCCTGTTGAATGTTCACCTGTAAGGTGATGGATAACGGTCCTCCTGTTGAATGTTCACCTGTAAGGTGAGAGATAACGGTCCTCCTGTTGAATGTTCACCTGTAAGGTGATGGACAACGGTCCTCCTGTTGAATGTTCACCTGTAAGGTGATGGATAACGGTCCTCCTGTTGAATGTTCACTTGTAAGGTGATGGATAACGGTCCTGCTGTTGAATGTTAACCTGTAAGGTGAGAGATAACGGTCCTCCTGTTGAATGTTCACCTGTAAGGTGATGGATAACGGTCCTCCTGTTGAATGTTCACCTGTAAGGTGATGGACAACGGTCCTCCTGTTGAATGTTCACCTGTAATGTGATGGATAACGGTCCTCCTGTTGAATGTTCACCTGTAAGGTGAGAGATAACGGTCCTCCTGTTGAATGTTCACCTGTAAGGTGATGTGTTGAATGTTCACCTGTAAGGTGATGGATAACGGTCCTCCTGTTGAATGTTCACCTGTAAGGTGATGGACAACGGTCTTCCTGTTGAATGTTCACCTGTAAGGTGAAGGACAACGGTCCTCCTGTTGAATGTTCACCTTATATGTAAATTACGAGGATGGATAACGGTCCTCCTGTTGAATGTTCACCTTATAGGTAAATTATGATGATGGTCAACGGTCCTCCTGTTGAATGTTCATGTTATAGGTAAATTACGATGATGGATAACAGTCCTCCTGTTGAATGTTCATCTTAAAGGTAAATTACGACAATGGTTAACGGTCCCCCTGTTGAATGTTCATCTTATAGGTAAATTACGATAATGGTTAACGGTCCTCCTGTTGAATGTTCATCTTATATGTAAATTACGAGGATGGATAACGGTCCTCCTGTTGAATGTTCACCTTATAGGTAAATTACGATGATGGTCAACGGTCCTCCTGTTGAATGTTCATGTTATAGGTAAATTACGATGATGGATAACGGTCCTCCTGTTGAATGTTCATCTTATAGGTAAATTACGATGATGGATAACGGTCCTCCTGTTGAATGTTTATCTTATAGGTAAATTACGATGATGGATAACGGTCGTCCTGGTGAATGTTCACCTAAAAGGTAAATTACGAGGATGGATAACGGTCCTCCTGGTGAATGTTCACCTTATAGGTAAATTTAGGTGATGGATAACGGACCTCCAGGTGAATGTTCACCTTATAGGTAAATTTAGGTGATGGATAACGGTCCTCCTGTTGAATGTTCATCTTATAGGTAAATTACGATGATGGATAACGGTCCTCCTGGTGAATGTTCACCTAAAAGGTAAATTACGATGATGGATAACGCTCCTCCTGGTGAATGTTCACCTGAAGGGTAAATTTAGGTGATGGATAACGGTCTGCCTGGTGAATGTTCATCTTCTAGGTATACATGTATTAAAGGCATAGAGGAAGGTCTTCCTGGTGAATGTTCAACTTATTGAGGGGATAGGGGATGGGCCTCTGGTGAATGTTCATCATATATTGAGGGGATATAGTGGATAGGTCCCCCTCGTGAATGTTTACCTTGAATTGTATACTGAAATGATACAAAAATTTCCCTGATCGCACTATTCCGATCGCGCTATTCAACCTCTTTTTCGTGGATTAATAACCATTTTGAATGACCTTCATATACATTTTATTTATACTCAAGGGAAAAATATATATTCACTATGGGAAGGGTAATAACTTTTCTTTCAAATATATGACCGGTGACAATGTCATATAATGTAGGACTTCTTATTTCATGTGATAAAACTATATTCACATGAATCGCATACATTAAAATTTCAGATAAATTCAATTGGCATTCCAGTTCGTTGAAACATACGTATTCCAAAGGCTCTCGCGGGGGTATGGGTACTGCAAAGTACTCATACAATTCCGATTAAATATCGGGTATGTTGTCAAAAGGCACAGAGTTATAATAAAGGGCGAATAAAAAGTATATTTTGCAGTGTGTTCGTACTATAAATTGAACGGAGTGCAAGGAGAACTATATATTATATTTAGTTCGAAATTTGGAAAAGGGTGTGAAACAGTCCCATGTACATTTTGTGCATATCCGCTACGCAATGAATACACCGGGATTGCTCTGTGAAGATAGCAGAACGGGCAAATGGCCTATTAACACTATCTGGCCTGGGGATTTGGGGACCTGCTTCTCTCCTCCTTAAATATTTTCTTATCCCTTGAGCTAGGGGCTGAAACTTACCACACTATATACCCTTGGGTCAAGCTCTATCAGAAAGGTAAAAATATCCAAGATAGCCAATGTGATGACGTCCCAGTGACGTCATTTTAAAAAAGATAATAATTTTTTGGTCGATTTTCCGGTCATATTTTCCGATGTATTTTACCTTTGCCATTTCTCGGCAATAGCTGCAAGATAAATTAGTAAGTAATAGTCTGATGTGAAATAAAATAGTTTTTGTCCACTTTTCCTCACAGAAAAGCAGAAATTTTGAACAAAAATGACGAAAACATCACTTTCCTGTTAGACTGTTAGTACGGTCGCCATTTTAAATTTACCCATAATCCGAAGCTCGGAGGGTCATGCAAATAGGATCAAAATGACTCCAATATTGTATGCTACAAAGTCATGGAGTGTCGGCTTTCAAGTATTTGGCGTTTCGGAAATAGGACAGAAAGTTGGGTATAGAGGAACATATTGCTCCTCCACGCCCCCCCCCCCCAAAACCGGCCTATAATCAACCATTTTTTCCAATCATAAATTGCATTTCGACTTTCCTTATTTATAGCCGTAATCTTACGACCAAGGGCTATTATTTAGCCTGTCATGTTTTGGAAAAATGTTATTACTGATTTTTTGTTTAAGTCCGGCTGTTTTAATGCTATTACTGTGCAATCAACATCTGAACGAAATTTTCAAACACGTTGTGAACATTGTCAATTCGCAGCATCTTACTTGTGAAAAAATAACTTAGGACCAGAACTATTTTTTTTCTCAAAATATCCGGGTAGACAGAAAGTTATTTCTGATTAACTAGATCTGAAATATGGTAAGATATGATATGATCAATAAATTATTTGCGGAACTGTATAGCTGGAACATGTGAAATTATTAAAGCCTTTGTGAACATCATTTAAGATTATTTTTTGTCAAAATTGAAATTTGACAGTTAGAAATCTTTTTAACTGAATCTATAGCCCAATGTATGTATGTATACTTGGCCGTGAAAGCGAGTTATCTAATACAGGAAGTAGTTCGCACAGTTCCGATCCATTCTCAAAGAGAGCCGTGTCTACCGCAAGACAGTACATCTTCGGAAAATTTAGTACCTATGCCAGGTTCTTAGCGTGACATGTACTTGATCAGGGCAAGGCAGTTGCAGCATTTCTGTTCTTCATTCACTACATAGTACTGTTCACACGCCCTATGATATGTACTTTTGTTGCTATCATTATGCAAGTTTTGTTGTTAAAAAAATAAAACTGAACGTTGAACTTTACTTATGGCCTACTCGTTTGAAGCAGCAGACATAAATTTAGCTGACCTAGATTCTGCATTGAAGATCAACCATTGGAACGCGGAAAACAACGAATTACGTCAATTATACCGTATTTTCGCCTGCATGTTGTTTGATCGTACTATTCTTGTTTATCTGATGATGCTAAACAATAATGATCTTGTGATCTTTGGGTTAGGTCATAAATTTTCTGAAGATGTACCATTTTGCGTGTCTACCCGCGGGAGAATAGTCCCGGTCGAGCGAGTGATGTCATGCTGCCTCGCTTTGAGATTGGAGATTCAAAAATGTCACCAGTTCACATGAGAGTCGCTTTGGTCTCCCGCGGGTAGACACGGCTCTCTTTGAGAATGGCATTACCTATAGACTGTAGTACTCTGTTAAATCAAGATATTAACAGACAGTGTCAGCGTACTATTCAAGCTGTCGCCCTTTCAGTGATTTGTCATTCAACCCCACAATTTTAAACTAATACAAGCATTTTCATTGGATCACTATTTATAGGGGCCACCCCAATCTTCCTTCACAATCACGTGACTGTCTCAAGTGACTGATGTCATAGCGCGGCCTCGTTTCGATTTCAAAATCTGGCGTCAAACAGGGAAAATTGTTGTTGCTGCATCAACCGATCATTGGCCCTCCATAGAAGGGTCCAATACTACCAGGCACGGCGGAGCCGGGGGGGCTACGGGGGCTGAAGCCCCCCCCCCCCAATAATTTCACCAACTTTTCTAAAATTCATATGATGTCAATGTTACCCGGGGGTGGGTAGCGTTGCATATTCTGATCCAAAAGTAATGAAAGCCAACACAGATTTCTGAAAGTATAGATGAAACGGTTTATATTTCTGTCAAACTGCATAAACGACTTCACAGCGTCGAACTTTCGAGAACAATGCAGTGACGTTAGTCACTTTTACTCATGTACACAATGTAACACAATCTGATAATAAAATATCATGAACTAACAATTCTGACTCCATCTTATTCTTTCGCTGCCTCCGTTTACATTTCTTATATCATATGAAACTTACTGGAATTTGTTAGAACAGAAATACTGGGGTTGAAGAACCACTTACTGATTGTCACATTTAATTGCAATAACCCAACTTGTCTTCCATACATACATTGTGTCATAATGAACAGTTACTTTGCTATCGAGCAATTATACTAGGTTCCAGTAACCATCACAGGTCCTATCATTACACGGATCCATACACAATATATATCCCTATATACTCGGACAATATGATCCCTTCAGACCTCCATATTCAGTGTCTTAGACTACCTCAATACATCTAGTTGGCTCCTAATATGACACTTCTACTCTTCCATACATCAGTAAACAATTATGTGTTCATAGCCACAATTTATGCTTCATTCACACTGACTATTTATCATAGCAGGATACTATATGAATGGGATCGCAATATTATTCCACTGATACTATGGGGAAAGACATAAGGACAACAGGCGATACACTGGTATTGAAAACCGCGACTTTACAATACATTTCAACTTCGCTTCAGAGTTAGAAATATAAGAAAACTGTAATAAACACGAACTGACAACAATACTCCGATACTTAGCAGTTATTCTAATACATTTTCGGTGAACGGGAAAAGGAATACATTACCTGAAAGTATAGATGAAACGGTTTATATTGCATAAACGACTTCACAGCGTCGAACTTTCGAGAACAATGCAGTGACGTCATAGAATAAACCAACAACCGATACTTATTACCATTACGACATCTAAATTTCAGGACTTGGCGATCGATAACAAAACTAAAAATCTTTACAAGTTCTGTTCACCATCAGTTCCAGTTTTCCAACCAGTATAACACAAAAATGGCACAAGAATACAGCTTTGAATGATAAAAACGAAATCTGGACCACTCATGACAACTCACCCAGCGGTCTATGGGAGGTAAATGTTCTCTGGAATCTGTCTGGTCCACTGAGTTATCCCCCTTATTTATACGTTTAAACTGACAGTGCTACACTTTTCCGGACAGGAATAAATGTTGTCTCGACATTGACAACATAAAAAACTAATTTCCAAACATAACCTATAAGCATGACATTTTGCACCGTGATCATTCACAAGTCATCATTATTACTATCAACCAATATAGGCGGTGATGCACACGCCCTACACATAACACTCTACATCGGAAAACTTGGGATACATGAGATTGGGTGGCACAAAAACATATGGTGCCGGAACGTACTGACATGTGTTGGGGTAAACCATACTTCCGGTCACACCATAGGTCGTCATGTTTCCTGCTTCATCGTACGTGAACCTCGCGGGTGGTCTTCTCTGACGCTGGGGATACTCGCGAACAGTATCCGGAGTTACCCTTGGCACTGGGAGTTCCTGTGTGTGATTTCTAGCTCTAGGGGTGAAACTGTCTGCATGTGGTCGAAGCGTGACTTGGGGCTGTTGTGGGATGTCCGGTACAGGGACATCATACCACCATTCCTCCTCTGAGTCGTCCTGCTGGTCATCTGGCTCCCTTGCTGATTTGCTCCGGGTACCCATTCGTCTCTTTGCGGGTGGTCCAACAGTTGCACGTGCTCTATTTGGGAGTGTCGTTGGTTCTTGTTGCAGACAATCACAGGGTAGCAACATATTGCGGTGTAATGTCCTAGAGCGCCCTTCTCCCCTCTCGGGCTTGACCAAATACACTGGTCCGTCAGAGCCGCACCTTTTCACCACAATATGAATGTCTCTTTCCCAGTGATTTCTCAGTTTGCCTGGGCCACCGCGTTCACTGAGGTTTCGGACGAGAACACGATCTCCGGGTTGAAGGGTTGAGGTGGCAGGCTTCTTGTCGTATCGAGTTTTGGCCCTCTTTGTGTTCTTGTCAACACGCTGCTTCACAATGTCATAAGCCTGTCGCATCCCGTTGCTCCACTCCTGGGCATACTGTGAGTGACTGGTCGTTTTATGATCATCGTTGATGAGGTGGAAGGCAAGGTCAATCGGTAAGCGTGGAGAACGACCATACATGAGGTAGAAAGGAGAATAACCCGTAGCCTCGTGCCTCGTACAATTATAGGCATGTACAACCTTGTTCAAATGCCTCTTCCAGTCTCTCTTCTCCTTGTCTCCTAAGGTTCTCAACATCTCAAGCACTGTCCGGTTAAGCCTTTCTACTTGACCGTTTCCCTCGGGGTGGTATGGGGTCGTCCGAGAGTGGATAACCTGGCTGTACCTTTCCAGCTCCCTGAATAACTCGTTCTCAAATTCTCCCCCCTGATCGTGGTGTATCCGGGCGGGAAAACCGTACCTCAGGATGAAATCGTTGAAGACTTTCTCAGCAACGGTCTTTCCAGATTTGTTGGTGGTGGCGTAAGCTTGTGTGAACCGCGTGAAATGGTCTACTATCACTAGTATGTATTCATAGCCCCCAGTCGATTTCTCTAGATGGAGAAAATCTATGGAAATGAGTTCCAATGGGGCTGTGGTAGTAATACTGTTCATTGGAGCCCTGCGTGATATAGCTGGTTTCCTACTCCTGATACAGCCACACTGCCGAGTGATGTAGTGTTCTACGTCGCTTCGCATCTTTGGCCAGTAAAATCGTGATCGAATAAGATCTTCCACCCGATCTATTCCGAGATGGCCCATGTCATCGTGTAGCTCTCTGATTATCCTGGAGTGAAATACTGCTGGCATAACAAGCTGAATCCGGACTTCATTGCCTGGGAATACAGATTTTCGGCAAAGTACTCCATCATCATTAAGGAAGAGCTTATTCCATTCGTGGCTCAAGGTCAAGGCCTTTCCATGAACTTTGCCTATTGCAGCTCGCCTACCCGTGCGTTTGGCTCTCAGTATTGGAGAGATATCTGGATCACTCTCCTGTACTGTTCGTAAAGTCTCGGGTGTCTGTTCAGTATCCGCACCCATCACTTCGTATGCATCTGGTAGAGGTGCAACTGTGGTCGCGAATATCAAACCCTGTGTCTGTACATGCACCGACTTGATGACTGCACCAATAACCTCTTGGGACACCTCCTCTGTACATTGTTCCATCATTGACTCCAAGGGCAATGGCGTTCTTACGGCCAGGCCGGTACTTTATTGTGAAGTTGAAATCAGCGAGTTCTGCAACCCATCTGTGTCGAGTTGCATCTAGTCGAGCCGTCGTAAGGACATAGGTTAGGGGATTATTATCCGTGTAGACTTCAAAAGAGGACGCCTAGTACAGATAATCCCTGAATCGCTCCGTTATGACCCACTTGAGTGCGAGGAATTCAAGTTTGCCACTATGCAGGTGGTACCTTTTCTCAGTTGGGGAGAGGGACCGAGATCCATAAGCGATTACTCTCAAGGTTCCGTTCTGACGTTGGTACAAGACTGCGCCTGGTCCCTCACTGGAGGCATCCGTATGAAGAATATAAGGTAAGTCATAGTCTGGATAAGCCATCACGCCTGAGCTGCTCAACAATCCCAGAAGTACTTCTAGGGCATCCTGATGTGTTTGCTGCCACAGGATGGCATCACCTGATGATCGTTGTCCAGTAGCCTTCTTTCTGCCTTTTGGCTTCCTATTCGGTAGGTTGTCTTGTGGTTTGGGCACTTTGAGTAGATCGTACAGCACTGCTGCTTTGCGTGAGAAATCCGGGATATACTTGCGATAATAGCTGAGTAGTCCCAACAGTTTTCTCACATCGCCAACTGTTTCTGGTTGGGTTTCTTTCAGAGCCAATATTGCTTCCTTCTCTTTTGGGTCCATGCGATACCCCTGTTGGGAAACAATGTTACCCAGATACCGGACTTCACGACGGAACATTTCACATTTCATTGGCTTAAGTTTCACACCCTTAGACTTCAGACGTCTCAGCACAAGTTTCAGGTCTTGTAGGTGTTTCTCAAAGGTTTGGCTGTGCACAATGATATCGTCCAGGTAAGGAACACAAATGTCATCTAGCAGATCTGTAAGACATTCGTCCATATACCTTTGAAAGACCGCAGGAGCATTTGTCAGCCCGAACGGAATGCGAACCCATTCATATAAACCCCATGGGGTTATAAAAGCTGTAGCTGGTCTACTGTTCTCCGCTACGAAGCCCTGATGGTAGGCTTGCCCCTGATCCAACACACTAAACCAACTGTTTCCCCCCAAGCTACACAATACATCTTGAATTTTGGGCAGGGGTTGTCTGTCTTTCACCGTCTTCAGGTTCAATTGACGATAATCTATGCATAGCCTCAAACCACCGTCCTTCTTTCGGACACACACCATGGGTGACGAATAATTGGACTTAGACTTCTCGATCCACCCCTTGTGAATCAAGTCACAAAGGTATTCTTTCACTTCTTTGTAGAGGGGACGTGGTATTGATACATAGTTCTTTTGAACTGGCACGTCATCAACCAGTTTTATGTCCATTTGGAGCTCCGGAGCACACCCAACATCACCATCATCTTTCGCGAAGGCATCTGGTTCTTCTCTTAAAAGTTGGCGAACTTGGGACTCTTGTTCCTCTGTGAGGCCACTTTTGCTCAGATCCACTTTCGGCTCACCACTGCCAGTGTCCCAACCTCTACCACCATCTGAAGACTGACTGTCTCTTGGCATCTTGGGATCTGGCAAGGGAAACACTGCACGAACTGGTTCTATGTTGCCCAGTACAGTTCTGCTGGGGATTTCAAGAGGATGGTTAGTCACATTGGTCAGTTGGACATTTATCCGACGAGATGAGCTGGTAAGGTCAATAAGTGTCTCCTCGATTTCCAGTCCTTCAGGGAGAGTAATCGAGGCCATTGGTTCAAAGAAAACCTTGATTCCATCCACTTCTTGGCCAAGTTTGATTGGACATTTAATGTTCATCCGACTCTGTTTGGGTACCACTATTGGCCGTTTGCCACTTTTCACCTCACCAAATGTGTCCACTTTTGTCATTTGGATAAAGTTCACTATGGCCCCTACTTGACGTTTACTCTTAGTCGGGAAGGCACTTTGTAAACAGTCTGTTGTAGGTTTGTCTGGACTGACTTTCTCGGTCATGGAGATATACTCTTGGATTACATTATATCCTATGATCGGGTTCTGAAGTTGGTGGTCCTCAATCACAAGGAACGGTGCTATTAAACTGCCAGGGATTTCACCACGGTAAGGTAGCGTGAATTCCAAGGCTATCCAGCCTTGGTAGGGAATTTCAGTTCCATTTGCTGCCCTGAGGTCAAGTCTCTCTCCTGTCAGATCGGAGATAGGTCGCATCTTCTTATCATTCTTTTCCAACCAACTCCTAGGCAACAGGCTAACTTGGGATCCTGTGTCCCACAAAGCTGTAGCTTCAGCTCCATCCAATCGACAAGCCACCATACATTTCTCACCTATTAACTTTGTGAGCTTACTTTCTTGCTTTGTTGTCAGAGGACGGGTGTAACATCCGCTACAGTCAACATTGGTCGTCCTATCCCTAGAAGGTGTTGAAGTAAACTGGGACCTACTCCCACCAGTCACCGTCGGTCCCTTTACTGTGACTGGGGCCAGTTTTCCGACAACTTCATCTTTTGATTCCGATTCCTGCGAAGAAGACAACCAGCCAAATAATGATCGCTGCTGCCGCAGTGATAACAGTGACGACACAGCATGGCATCTGGGGTATCTCTGGACTTTGGACAACCATGAGAGCGTCCCTTCTGTGCTCTACGTACACCATCTGTCTTCTTCTGCTCCTCGTTTCCAATTTTGCTGCCTTGGAATTTACTTGACAATTCCGCCAAGTCGGCCCTGAGGCTCTGTACTTCTCCTTGAATGCCTATGAATGGGTTCACCTTAGATGGCTTGGTGACCTTCTCCTCTGCATCGCCTGATACATCTACAGTATTCACTTTGGGACGGTGTTGACGAAGACGTTGGGATCGCTCAGCCTCTAGTGAGGTCACTAGGCCCATCTCTCGAATTAAGTCCAAATCACTCACTCCACTGTCCTGTAGCAGATGTCTCATTTCGTGGCGAATAGTGTCACTGATCAATCCAGTTTTCAGCGTGTGTAGGAAAACTCTTTGCACCAATTCAGGGCTGTAAGCTATCTCTGCCCCAGGCTCAGTGCTTGCACATTTGATCTTGGCTCTGAGATCTAATGCTCTCATTAGGAAGTTTTGAGGATCCTCCTTGGGTGATTGTGCCAAATTACACAACTCTTGGTACAGTTCTGTTGTGGACTTCTCGTGATAGTGGTGACGTAATGTTTCTTTCAATTCCACAACTGTTAGTTCATTTTTCTCCAGGTAATTTCTGAAACTGGATCCTGATGCAAGAGAGCGGATCACTCCCTCCTGGATCTCTACATCTGTGTAGCCTTTCTTTAACCCTTGGTCGGGTTGCCTGGAAATACTGCTATAGGTCAACCTGTCCTTCTGACCAACTCCTAGTTGTCCATTTATCTTGAAGTCTTTCCTCCAATACGAGGTGTTGGCAGATGTGGGACCCCTTCTGGTTTCTGTTCCATTGACTTGCGTGGTACTGGTAGCTCCACCTTCAGATGGTAACTGCCCTCTATTATTCTCCCTTGGTGCTGGGAGTTGACGCACCACTCCAAGTAATCGGGTATAAATAGCGAGGCCATTATCTGCTTGTTTCAGAAATTGTCCAATGTGATCTATCATCTGCAATTTAGGCTCTACGGTTCCCCCTGTAATACCAAGGTTCTCATACACTTGTCCTAATTGTTCAACTGACAGTCGGTACAGGGAACCCAAAACCTCACACTGTATACTTTCCATTGCTTCAACAGTACAAACTCACTATATATATACAGTTCAACATAAAAAAAAGTAAATAGAAAATCAATATACAGAAATCATTCACAATCTAAACTGGTGATCGATAACCCTGAAGCTTACCATATGGGTATATCGTGCAATGCAACAATTTCACTTTTTCTGGAGCAACTTACCAGATTACTCTCAGATATACTTGGCACAAATCTATTAACTTTCATGCACATTTACCACTGAGATTACCGTACTGAACAGTTTATTGTTTCTTCACAGTGTACTTTTCAATGATCAGTTCCTGATGGGGTTCTTCTTTGCTCTCAGTTTTCAATTCAATAGAATTTATTTCACTTAGTCTATTCAGCTGCTTATCGTCTAATGTGGAATTACAGTACAAGTCCTTTCCTGTCGTAGCAGCCCTCTATTATTAATAGATATGTGGCTGGCCAATCAAGTACTCCACCCTAGTCACCTGATGCTGAACCGTCTGTCTTCTATCTACTGATATCTGTACATGGTCATATGTACCACAGAAGTCACTTGATGCTGAACCGTTTGTCTTCTATCTACTAATCATCACAAGAAAATATTGGTCCAGGTGTGCATATGCCAATCTTCATCCCCTCACAGAGCCAATTGAAAAGGAGCATCAATTTAATCAGTTTCAATGTCAGTGAATGCTCTTCTATATAAGAATTTCTATCAACAATCTAACGAGTTTGTTGAATTTCATGCTAAATCTCTCCTTCTTGACTGGAGCTGCCCAATTCAGTAGCATGACACATCATAAATTTTCTGATGATGATAGAAATGTCTCTGTTTGCTGTTACTTTATGGGAAGTTTATTTCTGCTGTTACTCAGGTTAAAGTTCATCAATTGTTCTCTATTATAAATCTCAGACCCCACTCATAGCCTGTTATTTCATATAAAGTCATTCTCTGTGATAAGGGTTCTTTGTATGAAGGGTTGTAAACTACCCAATAAAAATGCTTTGACTGCTGTAGTCTGATTCAGGCCGACTTCTAGTCATCATGTTCGCTGTCGGCATCATTTCAGAGTTTGGATCACGTCGGGGGCACCAGAATTGTTACCCGGGGGTGGGTAGCGTTGCATATTCTGATCCAAAAGTAATGAAAGCCAACACAGATTTCTGAAAGTATAGATGAAACGGTTTATATTTCTGTCAAACTGCACAAACGACTTCACAGCGTCGAACTTTCGAGAACAATGCAGTGACGTCATTCACTTTTACTCATGTACACAATGTAACACAATCTGATAATAAAATATCATGAACTAACAATTCTGACTCCGTTTACATTTCTTATATCATATGAAACTTACTGGAATTTGTTAGAACAGAAATACTGGGGTTGAAGAACCACTTACTGATTGTGACATTTAATTGCAATAACCCAACTTGTCTTCCATACATACATTGTGTCATAATGAACAGTTACTTTGCTATCGAGCAATTATACTAGGTTCCAGTAACCATCACAGGTCCTATCATTACACGGATCCATACACAATATATATCCCTATATATTCGGACAATATGATCCCTTCAGACCTCCATATTCAGTGTCTTAGACTACCTCAATACATCCAGTTGGCTCCTAATATGACACTTCTACTCTTCCATACATCAGTAAACAATTATGTGTTCATAGCCACAATTTATGCTTCATTCACACTGACTATTTATCATAGCAGGATACTATATGAATGGGATCGCAATATTATTCCACTGATACTATGGGGAAAGACATAAGGACAACAGGCGATACACTGGTATTGAAAACCACGTGACTTTACAATACATTTCAACTTCGCTTCAGAGTTAGAAATATAAGAAAACTGTAATAAACACGAACTGACAACAATACTCCGATACTTAGCAGTTATTCTAATACATTTTCGGTGAACGGGAAAAGGAATACATTACCTGAAAGTATAGATGAAACGGTTTATATTTCTGTCAAACTGCATAAACGACTTCACAGCGTCGAACTTTCGAGAACAATGCAGTGACGTCATAGAATAAACCAACAACCGATACTTATTACCATTACGACATCTAAATTTCAGGATTGAGTGACGCGAAAACACCTATATCTGTATTGAATGCAGATTTTAATTTGCGATAAGTTATAACCATGAGAGACATCCTTGCTTATTCAAATGATTGTTCGTGTTCGTAAAATGCTGCTCTAGTACACGTCAATTATGACTACAGGACTACTCCAAATAGACCAAATACCCGCCCCCCCACCACTTTTGATTTAGTTGGGGGGGGGGGCGAATATCTTTGGGCCCCACCACTTTTCGGCAATCCTAACTGACTCACATGTAAAAGAGTATCAGGACGTGTATTGGTGTGTTATAGGCCTGTTTTGTTTGTGTTAAACCAGGAAGTGAAATGGAGTCAGGCATATTCTTCAATATCGATGCGTGTTTATGCGAAACGAACGTGAAAATAGAACCATAAATCTATATAGATTGTGTTCAGATTTATTTCAGGGAAAACTCGTAAAACGCATCTCCGGCAACCTGAGACCCCGGAGCTTCCGGGGCCTAGGCGGCCCGGGGACCCTCGCCTGTCAAGCTGTGAGGATCGCTTATTTTAGCTTTGTGTAAATGAATCGGTATCATATGATATTGGTTCTAATGTTCCATGATGTAAAGGTCATCGTTTGTTTTATGTGTTGTTGTTGTTTTTTTGATGTGTTAAATATAACTAGAAAGTCAAATAGAATCAGGCATGAGTTATGATTTTTTCAATATCGATGCGTGCTTATAAATGCGAAACAAACGTGAAAATAGAACCGTAAATCTGCATACATTATGTTCGAATTCATTTCCGGGAAAACGCTCAGAACGCATCCCCGGAGACCTGGGACTTCGGAGCTTCCGGGGCCTAGGCGGCTCCTGGACCCTCGCCTGTTGGGCTGTGACGATTTTCTTGTATTATCTTTGTGTGAATAAATCGTATCGGTAGGCATATTGAGTTTCCTTCAAAGAACTAAAAGTCATTGTTTTGTATGTTTTAAATATAACTAGAAAGTCAAATGGATGCGGGCATGAGATGCGATGCTTTCAATATCGATGCGTGCTTATAATTGCGAAAAAATCGTGAAAATAGAACCATATCTGCATGCAGTATGATCCGTTTTATTTCCGGGAAAACGCTCAGAACGCATCTACGGCGATCTAGGACCCCGGAGCTTCCGGGGCCTAGGCGGCCCCTCGACCCTCGCCTGTTGGGCTGTGATAATGAGCCCCCCCACTCCACTTTCAATTACGTTCCGACGCCACTGCAACGAGAATCGGTTCCTCCCTATGGACATACAGGAGCATGCAGTGGACCGAGGTACGTTTTCATCCCACGTACCTGTAGCGCAGAAGTTGAACGTTCGCTGACGGCAGTAGAATTTTCAATATACGTGCCAGTGACATGATCGAAGCTTAATGAACCTTTGGATTGAATATATTTGGATTGATATATAACAGGCAACACGCCTACACGGGCGAGGATGTCTTGTTTTATTGCTCGGAAATACGCTAGAACTCCTCTCCGGCATCTAAGACCCCTGGAGCTTCCGGGGCCTAGGCGGCCCCTGGACCCTCGCCTAATTGTGCTGTGATAGTAGCCCACCAATCATGTATTGCTTCCGCCGTGCTTGACTACAGGCTAGCATTACCTACTTCTATTCACGCGATCAACAGATTCAGACTAAATATATATATACATGTAGTAATCAAAAATAGATATTATTCACATATGTTTGATTCTGCCGTTACAATCGTTATTGTGCCATCAACACTAGTGTAACTCCAAACTATCCCGCCTATGGAATAGGCCAAGCTAATCATGCTAACACGTGTTCACACCAGTGTATCGTAAGTGACATTACATGAAAACCATACCGAGTAAAGTTACGTTAGATACATCAAAATATGTAACTTATGTACGCCATTAAACTAATATCTGCAGCTGACGCTTAGTCAATGCTTACCTAAAAGACGGAGAATGAGAGAATTTAGTTCACCTGTTTATTTGTGTAGTGTATATACAAATATGTTTTTATAGTATGGAAATAATTTATGTATATACATGACATATAGGGCTGTACATTGAATGTGTATTTTTGTTACAGTAGTATGCATATCATGCTCATGTTCTTAACGGGTTGAAATTCGTATGTAATATGTATATTTTGTGTTCTGATTGTGGATATGCCTGTGTGTATAGAGCCAATTCTGTATTTTTCTGTATGATCATGTTTAATGTTGCTACTTTTCTTTGTACATGTATATTCAAAATATTTCATTTCACACTGCACGATTTAATTTATTTCCCCGTTTTAATACATGAATTTGAAACATTGAACCTATATAATGTATATTCTTTGTATATATGTTCGAGGACAGTACCTTGTGGCCTTGTGGCGGTGTACAATCCTCATGAAATAAATATTCTATTCTATTCTATTCTATTCTATTCTATTCTTTTATTTCCCGGGCAATTCCAGATCAGAACAATGGCGCATAAAACGCTCCTCCACCCTGTTTTGCCAACTAGAGTGATCCCCCCTTCACCGTGGCTGCATTGTTCCTGACCAGACTTGCCCAGAACTGAAACAAGCACACACACAACTTCATCATCTCACAAATTGACTTTATCTTTTGATATGCCTGTCAAAGTACTCTGCACAGTTCACAGGCCCGCAAAACAAGAGTTTTGGAGGGTGTGGGCGGTGGCATTAGGGTGAAGTGTCGAAATATGGGGTCTCTATTTTTAACCCCATGTGGATTTATATAAAGCATGGAGTTATATATAGAGACCCCATATTTCGATACTTCACTCTAATACCACCGCCCACACCCCCCAAAACTCTTGTTTTACGGGCCTGGGGCACAGTTCCAGCTCCAGTCTTACCAAATACTCGGACGGCTTCTCTTTCGGTTTGGGCACACTGGTGAAAACTCCTGAAGTGAGACTACGCCATCACTAGACGAATCAAGTGTCTCAGGAAGTCATTCTATGGCGCTTTTATCCGGCCTGTAACGGTAATGTTGAAAAATGACCCTAAGCCACCCGACTATATTATAGCAAACTAAGAGATTTGCAATATAAGGATACTTCCTACCAATTCTTTTCTACACAAAATCTCCATCATAGATACGGTAACGATATTTGTAACATTTGTGAGAAGAAACGTGAGACTATCGAACACGTATTCGTATATTGTCCTTTAATACAAAAACAATATGGTCAGAGCTCGATAACTGGCCCAAAGAAAAGGTGGGCATGAGCGGGAACATCAGTCCAAAAACCATTATTTTCGGATGTAAGAAACATCAATGTGCCTTGAATTAACTCTTTATGTATGTATACAGCTGCAAACTTAGGAAGTGTGAACCAAATTTACGGAAATATGGAAATATTCAAGAAACACTTCTCATTGGTGAAATATAATGAAAATATAAAACAATGGTTGTCACAGTTTAATGGATTTTCTTCAAAGACGCTCTCACCGCAGGGAACAATGACAATTCGTGAGTGTTGCTGGAGTGATGTTCATTATAGTTAAGTACATATATTTCTATCGGATAAATACCATTTTGGTGGCTACAACCTTTTTCTTCCGGGTGTTTATGTA
>JAVTVY010052973.1:0-27240 GCA_036873755.1 Hanleya hanleyi | reverse complement strand
TTCACGAAGACCGACTGTGTTTTCTCGATAATTGGACCGATAGTGGTTTGGAAGGGGAGAATTTCAACGATTTAAATGACGTATATGACATTGGGTCGAGCAGGAAATAAAACAGATCCCAGAGGGCAATTAACGATCTCCATAATTCGAAAATGTCGCCAGAAAGTGACAGTCGTCTGTCGCAATCCAGCGCGTGCACATCATCAGAATCTCGGTCCTATATCCGCCGTTTCGATGACCGAGTCCAAGCGGGAATTGCCGAGTTTTAGCGATAATTTACGACATGGATTGATAGCGACACTAGATTCCGATTGCGATGTGATGACAGTTTGCACGTTCAACAGGGGTGAATAATAGTCATGAGTGCGAATCGATTGGTTTCGATGTTTTACGACATTAAGAAATCCCTCTGCAAACTATGTAGAATTTGGTAATGTCGTAAAAGGTTAGTAAAATACGGGATAATCCTCTTCTTAGCTGACCCAGCTAATAGGAATGATCAAATACTCCCGAAACTCTCCAGCTATGACTCTACCTTTCAAAATAACTATTCATCTCTATGAAGATTTTGTATATATGAATAGTGGTACAATCGTTTTCTTTAACTATTTATGTAGGTGGCATACATGAGAGTTGCAAGACCTCCGCATACAGGAAGAATGTAACTCTTAGATTGACTGGAGCTGTCAGGCAATCTCAGTTTCATCCAAATCCTCTTTATGGGTTGTTTAACTTTAGTTTACCGAAAGTCACCCGATAAATTCAACAAAACCTTGTTATAGAAATATAAGCATTTATATCAATTCAGAATGATAACCAAACTCAGTGTATCCCCCAAACCGTAGACAACAGTGAAAATTTCTGCTATCTGTCGGAAAAACTCAAATTTACACTTGATTTTCAGTCTTCATGAACTTTGAATTTGAGCTTTTCCCCTATCTTTTAACATGGGATTTTGGCACTAATCTCTTTTGACAGAAATCGGCATGGTGAAGTGCCAATTTTGCGGCTATAATTTCAACCAGTGAAACATGCAGTAAAAATATAAGCAAAGAAATGGAATGATTCACTATTTTGATTTATCGATTGATCTGTAAGGATAGATACACTGGCTTGGTTAGTTACACATAGGAGTTCTGTATATAAATAGATCAAGGGGGTTCCTCTAAATCAAACTAATCAGTGAACGCACTAAACTAGTTGATCAGGCCAATCCACTGCGAGGTATGACATATGACAGGTTTGAATTTCATTGCGGATCAAACTGCTGTGATGTGAAGCTGAAATCGACATCGGAAATCGACAAAGCAAAAACCGCAGGCTTGGGATGCTGACATGCTGAATCAAAACAATCGCGGGTGATGAACTGCACGAGATTGGATAATAGAGGCATCGACTCAAGACCTCATTCGAATCGTCAAAAATGTTCATGTAAACCCTCTGCGAGGCATTAAGATTTACCTGGACTTGTGAAGACGGTGACCAGAAGGTCCATCTTGTTTTTTCGCAGTTTCGCGGAAAGTGTTGAAATAGAACTTTCTAAACAACAATACTTCATGCTCATGTTCATTCTTATGCCGTCATCAATTCCTGGAACGAAAGTTCAGCACTCTGTGACCGTGAGAAGTCTAGACATGTCCGCTAGTTGAAACAAAAATTAAATCCATTACATCATTTTATCTAGGAGCATCTGAACGCAATTTCGCTAATCCACTTCCGATCTTGTTTCCGATCCCGCTTTGCACATAACCCCATAAAAGTCCGAGTCATCCGTCAGATTAAATATGCGTATCGAATATAAAGTGCTGTCGAGAAACGAGGGAGTTAAAACACAAATTATCAGGTACCTTTATAATTAACTCTTCCAGAGTTGTCTCTGATCGCCCAAGCTTGACTGGACAATTTTATTGCGTCTGTTTCTGAGTCACAATCAGACGACAGTAAACCGTTTGGATTCCCTGGTGATGCTTTTGTTTGAAGCTAAATGCAGGTGCAAAATTAGATGATGTAGTTTGCCGAAGTGTCGTACCCTCTATTTTGTGCCGAAATTTCGCGGATCCGTCCACATATAGCCTACATATACTGATATACAGATGATGTTTATTTATCCTGCGTGAAAGGATTTTGTTTGAAATTGTAGTTTACGGACCGCTTCTCATATGGTTTCCCCGCCATCAACGCAATATTTTATTTTGATTTCGTTATACATTTCTTTGTTCAGTAGATATCATTACAAGTGCTACGTTTTCAAATAAATAACAAAAGGGAAAGTGACGAGATATATTATAAGAGAGAATCGAGTTTAAGGATATTGTCTCTTTAGACGTTTTCTATCTATTTTGCCATTTAGAATATTTCATTACATTTTGTAATAGTGTAGTTGATTCTTTTTCTTTGTACCCACTGGTGTACACAAAGGCTGCCCAGAAGAAACGGGTAGAACTGGATTTTCCAGAAATTTGTGCCTGTAACAGTGCGTGGAGTGAGTATCAGGTTACAGGATGGCAGGCTACGTCCTATTTGGTAAAGGAATCCCAGCCCTTGGAATTTAAACAAGTACCGTCTGTACCGTCTTCTGATACTTTCTCACACAGGGGCTTGTTACCGTTGTAAGCTGGTTAATTATGTTGATATGTCCCACCCTCAATTAACCAATTAACAACGGTAACGAGTCCCTGTGTTTCACCATACTGGAGCGACTACACTTACCAATTTGTGAGCGTTGGGAAAACAAGACGTCGTTAAGTAGCGAGCGGCTGAAAATTCCTAAGAGTCTAAATTTCCTTTTACACTTTTATTTCCGGCGGCGCAGCGCCGCCGGATATCTGAATTCGGTAAACATGGGAGCGGCCATCTTGACATTGAACGAGTAACAGGTGTTTTCTCGAGCCATACTTCACAGACGTGCCGTGGAGTGATCCAACTAGTTTCATATCGTAAAACCACGGGATTGTATCACCCGTTCGTGGCTAACACATTAATATTAATTCTGTTATAATGAATTCATCGAATAAATGTCCTTTAGTACTATTTTATTATGGCTGAGAGACAAAATCGATGACCATACATGGTCAAGTTATTCAGCTGCACGTCTGCAGCAAAATGTTTGAGATTGAACTGCGAGTTACTAAAAACTCGAAACAGTAAAACACGCGTATCGGATTGATGTGTAGAGAAAGTCTATCTAGGCTTAATTTACAATGACACACATCAATAAAGAAATAGTGGCTTGATGATGGGTCCCATATAATGCCACAGCGCGAACTCTTACATCAGGCTATATGAAGTGACTAATACGTCAACCAGAGAACATTACTTTCAAAGTCCTAGTTGGACATGCGGTTCATGTGCACATTTTGCCAGCAAGCACTTAACTTCCGGCTAACCCCACACTTTCCAGATGGGTCCTTGCGCGAACTACATTAGTCAAACCTTTAATGAAAACAAACAAATCGACGTTTTTTTTAATCATAATGGTGCATCGTTGCACACGTAATCGGCTTGTAATACGCAGATTATAAGCTACAAACGTTTCCGCCGGCATTGATGCATCTGCATCAATAAGTTTTCTTGTTCAATACTGGTACGCCAAACTGAAAGAAGCCATGTCTTCGAGAATTTCCTATGGTTGTTCGTTTGATGATATCCTTTTAAAACAGATCGGTTGCCATGACAAATAAAAAATATCATCATATTTATCAATTATATTACTCTTCAAAAGCATCTCTTTAATCTATCCTTGTTAAACGGGGATTTATTGCGAACATATCAGAACCTAATTCCGTCAATTATCTCGCTTGGTTACACACTTTTGAAACGATACAGTGACTGGCATTGACCCGCCCGCTCTAACCACAGTGCTTGGCATATGTGGAACAATAGCGGCCATTGTTGGAGTATTATGCTGCAATTCTGTACTGGAGATATTTTGTATTTGTCCCACTTCACAACTGCAGACGCATTTAACACGCCATATGGTTCCATTATGAAGGAAATCAAATCAAAAGGAGAGTCTTGGCGCTGTAACCTGATCTCTATATCCGGGGACTTGAATGATAGCAGAGGCAGTCTTATTGCAGCCCTAGCGTTCTCTGCCCGGCAGTATATGCCGGAGACATCACTTATGCTAGCATTCAAATATTTATATCATTTTCAGATAGATGCGTTTCGGGTTCGGGTTCCCCACATAGGTCAGGGATGAAAGACATTTGGAGAGTTCCATGCATAGAACATATCCAATATACTGTAACACATCCAATTTGAGGATCAATGTTGCTCGTATCAAAATATCAGTGTAAGGTTGACGAAATTCCCTAGGTAGACATTCACATCGAAATTTTCTTTGCAATCAGAAGTCACATGACCCTGTCCAGTTTAATGATATGACTTCCATCCCGTGAGAAAAGCCAAGTTCCATCGGATGATTTTCACAAATATCATTTCGTGCATTGATGCGTGTTTAGAGCTTTAATATCCATTTTGAGAATTGTTTTACGGGCCTCACACATTATAAGTCAATATTAATTTCAAGGAGGAATTGTCACAATCGTCAAAGTCCGTGTCTCTACTGGAATTTGTATCACCCCAAGGAACCCTGAAACATAATATTTCCACATCAGCATCACGATCTTGTCCACATTGGCTGACCAGTCGCGACAGACTGTCCACCGAGGTGATTCTTTGACCCGGTGATGACCACTGATGTCTTAATGGACAGAGTGGCGCTTTCACCTCAAACCCTCGTGACCAGCACACTATTTGCTCATTACGGTTGAATTCAATTTTCGTCCGGAAAGGAATCAAATTAAACAGCTCACCGACACTGCCGAACCGATAAATCACACGAGACCGGAAGTGGATTCCTATTTTTCTCCCGCGAGGAAAGCTGGTCACATGATGGATGGTATAGCTTGTGTCACAGAAAAACTGATATCCCTGAGGAATGGCGACAGATGTGATCACACGAGAGAAGAATTTGAATGCAGCCAAGATGACGATCCGATACAAGCCCACAAAAGACTTTGCATTTCATATTAAAACTGATCGACATTCATCCACATCTACAGTGAACTTGTGAATACCGACACCTGGCTAAACCTACCAATCTCTGAATAACGGCAATATCCATGATACTAATACTTACATTTAATCTGGTCCCAAGCATGGTCGTTTTACGCAGGTTTTACTCTATATGTTTCACATAAACGGCAATTTTATTATTACTCTATCAGTACTTGATTGTGAGGAACGTGTATCACTTCGCGAAAATGGAGATAGCTTGCATTCGATTCTTATTCACCCATATATGTGGTGTTGTGCATAATGCTGTGATATTGTACATGTAGTCACGATGTTGCACATGTAGCTGCGATGTTGCGGATGTTGCTGCGGTGCTGTGCATGTTGCTACTTTGGGGTACCGTACTCTAAGTTATTTGCAATATGGATCCATTCCTGCCTCATATGGCAAATCTTATTTATATATAAGCACACCTATGTATAAAAAAAATGTAGCGGTTAAGAACATCCTTTTTTTCTTCTTCTATTCTTTTTGCTGAAAATAGAATATATCCAAGATGGCCGCCAAGCATTTTTTTTATGTCAACCAGTTCCGCCTTTATGTTCCAAGCAGCGTACCGTATATAAATAACAGCTACGGTATAATTGCTTACTCGTTTTCAAAAGAATGACGTACCGGCATAACTCCTGTGTCAGTTGAATGAATGCTTGTCATGAATTGAACTTAACCAATCAGCAACGAGCGGAAAATATCGTCCTGACAGTCAGGGTTGAGTTTGAAACAGAGGGAACTGACAGTTGGTGAAATAGACAGAGAAAATCATATTGATTCACCGCAACACTTCAGCTCGGATTCCTTAAGACAACCTGCTAACTGTCTCGAAAAAAGCAAGAGAACGATCATTGGAGAGACTTTACCGGATTACATAAATCGCGGTGGAGATGAGTCAGCCAAAACCCCGACAGGTTTAATGAACGAACGCGGCCTCGTGAAGGCTTCATTTTGTGAACGTAATGCAAAATTAACTGCATCCAATAGAGCATTGGTTGCCATGAATATTCCAATAGCCATCATGGCCGGGCTCGGAGTGGTTGAACATCGCAATGCCGACCAGTGAATGAGACACCAGGGACGCGTGTTAGCCTCATTTAAAAGACGATTTCCAAACCAATGTTTAATTCAGGCGCCGGATTTATAGGGATTATTAGCCAAGAGTCGCAGAATTCGAAGTAACGTTTCTACTCATCTTCAAATATCTTTAAAACAAATGTTGGTCTTTCTCCAGGAAACATATAAACGCCATTTCGACCTGAAGTAATTTCTTGTGTTCGCCAAAAACCGCGATGAAATCCTGCTTAGCTGTTTAGCGATAGGCGGTGAAAGTCCGTCAAGCCAAGATCGTTCCCAATTTGTAATAGCGTTACTTGAACTCAGATAAGATTGCGTTTTTCCCCCGATGTCGTTTTCCCGTGATGAATGGAATATTTCAAAGGTTCTTCCTATAGATTCAAAAACAAAAAGCTGCCGGTATCATTTAGGACTGCCTGAATGACACACTGAACTAACGATGTGGGCTCCGCTAAATAGGATGGCCATACAAGTATCCCGATAACGTCAATCAATGTCCCGTTGTAATGGGTTCGGTGATAGCCAATACAGCTGGTTCGCTCGACTTGCTGTCCATACCCCCATATCGATGAGGGGTTTTTCTGGAGTATCGAAGGTTTATCGTGGAGTAGTATTTCCTATACGCCTATTAGGCCCACTATTACTGAATAAACAGGGGGGAATGACATCTAGACGAACTAGAAGCGAAGTAAAACACATGGGAATGTCAAGAATGAATTTATTAGACCTAAAATGATCGGTGAAAACGTAATTTTCGGGTGAACAGATAATTTTCAATCCGGGGCTCCCGCCATAGCCATTTCAGGCTCTATATCATGATCACTAGATGCTAGAAATGACCAGGCGGGTGTATAAGTTCCCACCACAACTTTCATTATGCTGATAAATGGAGAAGCGTATGTTCTGTTGTTGCTTGTAAATATCTCCAAATTAGAACACCATACCAAATAGCAGTTACGATTTCATATTAATAGGATACTTCCATATTTGGATAATTTCTGCAATTTTTGTCTTGTCTATACGTGCACATTTTCCCATGTATAAGTATATGGTGAGATATGCTGGGACCAGCCAAAGTTACCAAATTTCTACGTTCCCACTTCGAACTTGCCTTGCCTTTTTTATGTAAACTTTATTTTGGAATCTTCGGGATTGACATTAAGCAGAGCTTAGTGTGCCTTTCATTCATTAGATAAAACATGAAAAGAACTGAAATTACATGATGAAGATTTACAGCAAAATGCGGGGGACATTACAAAAATGGTGCGCAATTTGAATGTGCGAAATGTACATGAATAGCGGACGTAGGTGGTATACAGTCGTTCTAGGGAATGGTCTGGGAAAACATTCCATGCAGTGAATTGTGAAAATAACATATATAACGCAGGTGGGAAATATGTAGTGGAAATCAGGTCTTTGTAAATCTTTTACTTTCCAGAACATAAGTATATACTATTTCGCTAATATGTAAATTTACTTCAATGGGGGCGTTATTTGTCCCATATAGTAACACAGATGCCGTTAGATCGCTGTTGAATCCAGAAGCCCTGATTTCGTTTGTCATTTTCTGTCTGAACGCTAAGAAAATTGGACAATATAACAGATAATGTTCAGCGCTTTCGTCGTAATAACCACACAAACATGATGGAGAATCTGATATAACATTATTAAATAAATCGCCGTTCAATGAACTACATCCAGTACGTAGACGACACAATATAATGTTCATGGGTCAATTACCAACATAATACCAAACTGGTGGGATATTTAGTTTGTAAAGGGTGTGCAGTTTCAGTTTAAATTCAGTTGTGTTAGGAGTTCCTTTGATATTTTCAGGAAGAGTATTCCAGGGTCGCACGGTAGCTGGGAAGTAACATTTCTTGAAGAATTCAGTTCTGCAAAGATAGGGAGTTACATTAGAAGATTATCTCGAGGGATACGGATTTCGAGCACTTGATAACGGTGGAAGTCTGTTTGACAAGACATGTAGATGCGACTCGTTGAGTATATTATGAAGAAATGGCAATTTATGAATCAGGCGGCGCTTAGATAGTGAATGAAATCCAGATTCTTCAAAGAGAAGATAATCTGGGGCACTGAATTGTTAGTCCAGTTATGACGCGTAGAGATTCTCTTTGAACTGATTCAAGTCTGTCAATGTTTAGTTTGGTAAGGTTGTCCCATACTATATCAGCATACTCGAGACAGGGTCTTATGAAGCTTTTGTAAATTATCTCAAGTCATTTTCTGTCCAGTATATGTACTTAAGACTTTTAAAAATAGATAGTTTCTTTTGACCTTCTGCAAAAGTATTTTCCATATGGTCTTTCCACGTACCATCTTTACTAAAAGTAAGTGCAAGATGTTTATGAGAGTCAGATGATTCAATAACGGTATAGTTAAAGGTAGATTGCATGGTCGAAGGGGATCGTCGTCTGGATACTAACAGCGATCTGGTTTTGGTGGCGTTGAAATCAACTAACCACATCTTTGCCCATTCTTCGAAACGATTCAGGTCTAAATCTAATTCTGTTCTGACACTTAGGTTTGTAATATTCTCCGATATCACATACAAACATGTGTCATCGGCAAATAAACGGATGTTATTGATGATGCCCTCTGTGAGGTCATTTATGTAAAGCAAGAATAAAAGTGGGCTAAGAACCGAACCCTGAGGCACACCCGAAAATGTTCTTTGTGGTAAAGATTCACGACCATTTATGACGACTCGTTGATAACGCTCGTCTAGATAATCAACAAACCATTGCCTTGTATGGCAAGCCAAAGTGCTTTTTATTCGAGAAATTCCGATATCGGGAATTGAATTCCCGATATCGGAATTAAAATTTCCGATATCGGAAATTCATGACCTTCAATTTCCGATATCGAAAATTGAATTCTCGATATCGGAAATTCAATTTCCGATAACGGAAATTGCAATTCCCGATATCGGAAATTAGAATTTTCGATATCGGAAATTGAATTTCCGATATCGGGAATTGAAATTTCCGATATCGGAAATTCGGAGACAATTCCCGATATCGGAAATAGAATTCCCGATATCGGAAATTCAATTCCCGATATCGGAAATTCAATTCCCGATATCGGAAATTCAATTTCCGATATCGGAAATGCAATTCCCGATATCGGAAATGCAATTCCCGATATCGGAAATTGTCATTGAATTTCCGATATCGGGAATTGCAACTCTAGGGTGCACTCCACACTTGCCACGGTTTCGTACAAAGTGGTCCCTCCCTAATTTTATAATAAGGAAGATCGCCCGATTTTGACAGCAAGGTAATTCTTCTTACCTTTCTACTAACTGATATCTATAGTATCACCCTGCTGGACGTAACCATTTCTCCAAACGAGGATATAACATTTGCTTGTTGATCGCACCCACTCGCCACTACAGAGTTAATCGTGTCCGGAATTGAATATCTGGAGGACCAAAATCCGCACTTTTTCTGGAAGCGAAAATCATGATTCCTCTATGGCGATAAAATTTTACAAAAAACGAGTAGGTCGACCCCCTATTTTTTTCGCCATATTAAATTGTCCTTTGGACGGGAAACACTTTAACATACATAAAAGAAAATCATTTCATGTTTTTCAGAAAAAGTTGAAGAAGGGCTAAGGAGGATTGCACGTCTTTCCTTTTCAATTTCAATAGCTCACAAGTCCCCTGAAATAATGGCACGAGTGTGCCCATTTAGAAAATATATACGTTTACAAGGTTTTTGTTAAAGATTTTACATCTATTTGTCGAAGATCCGAACCCATGCCTGTTTTTAGCTGCACATCATTTAGGTTTCAGATTCAGATTCAGATTTAGGTGTGGAATGCACCCATAGGTTTTGTAAAGCTTTCAGGCTTTCATTTCCGATATCGGAAATTCGGTGACAATTTCCGATATGGGAAATTCTATTTCCGATAACGGAAATTGATTGATATAGGAAGTGAATTCCGATATGGAGAATTGAATGTGATATGGGAAATTCTATTTCGGCTCTTCAGTGTCTGAATTTCGATATCGGAAATTCTAATTCCCGATATCGGAAATTCTATTTCCGATATCGGGAATTGCAATTTCCGATATCGGAAATTAGAATTTCCGATATCGGGAATTGAATTCCCGATATCGGAAATTCGGAATAAAAAGCACTTTGGCTTGCCATACATGTCGTATAGAGGCTAAGGGAGCTCAAGGAAATTACAAGTAATACGATGAAATGGTGGAGTATTGTACCGCCCAGTTTTCCGATTACTTATCGCCAGATAATCAGGTGCCATCGAGTCCTTGAGGTCCCTTCGTCTCCGGCATGGTATGCTTGCTCATGCTTACCGAAGTGTCGGGATCTTGCTTGCTTGCTTCTGCTGCGCCCCCCCCCCCCTTTTCTTTGATGGAATTAACGGACTACGCATTGGGCTGTCTGCACTGACATGTCTCTAAGGTAGAAATCAGTAAAAGTAGAGTTGGAAGACCAGGCACATGCATCGATGATGTCATTCAGTGACAGGTTCTTCCACAGTGGCCAAGATGTAGCGATGGCCCTTACTTCATGGGACGATGCCCTAGACAGAAGAGGTGGGGCGTCGATGGCTAGTTGGTATGTCCAATGAATTGTCTTTTTCAGCCATGCCGCAACAGTGTTCTTCGTGATGTCGGCTGATGCACCTGGCTGTAATGACAGGAATAGAAGTCGCCTCGTGCCTCTATCCGGGTCTGTTCTCTGAATGTAGTGGCGTAGTGCTCTGACTGGACACAGAAATCGGTCGTCCTCCCGTGGCCCTACGAAGCCTGTTAACGAGGGAATCTGATAGAGTCTTTGTGCGCACGGTCCCTGTCGAGTAGATTCATTCTTAGCAATGAACTCCGGGATCGGGCGAAAGGATACTCAGACCAATCTGCAGTCCAAGCTAGGGAACTCCGATCCAATGCGTGAAGTTCGGAAATTCTTGTAGCTAAGGCGAACGCCGCAAGGAAGGCTGTCTTGTAGGATAAGGCCTTAATGGTTGTTAAATGCAGGGGCTCAAACGGTGGCCGTAGGAATGCACTCAAAACCACACCCAGGTCCCACTTTGGTAGTAACTGACGTGTTCTGTGAGACTGTAAGGAAAAGGACTGGAGGAGCGCTGATAGGTTGCCATCCTGTCCAATGCTAATTCCAGCTGTCAGTTTCAGGACTCTTGATAGGGCTGATCGGTATCCTTCAATGGTGCTTGGCTGTAGCTTCCTGTCCTGGTGAAGGTGCAACAGGAAGTCCGCCACTATAGGAACAGAGGTAGTGTTGGGATCGAGTCCTCTGGCCTCGCACCAAGCGCTGTAGTAAGTCCACTTTGACTGGTATAGTTGTGAAGTGGATGGCCTATTTGCTGCTGCCATCGCTTCCGCAACTGGCCTTGAAAACCCCTGTTCTGCGAGGGAATCCTTGATAGTCTGCAGACGTGTAGGTTGAGCCATTGCGGGTCGTGGTGCCGGATTCCGTGCGGTTGATCGAGTAGTCCGGGCTACCAAGGTAGTTGACGTGGTTGATCCGTTAGCAGACGCACAAGTGACGTGAACCACGGGCGATGCGGCCACCATGGTACCACTAGCAGGATGACGCAGTCGTGCTCCATTATCTTGGACAAGACCTCTTGAATGAGCGCAATTGGTGGATAAGCATAGGCAAGGAGGTTGCTCCAGTTGAGGGTGAACGCATCGATCGCCCAAGCTTGACGGTCGCAGATCGGACTGACGAAAGTCGGGATCTGGGCGTTGTTCCTGGTTGCGAACAGGTCCACTAGAGGTCGTTCCCAGATCGACGCCAGCTGTCGGAAGGCTTCTGTGTGGAGGTGCCATTCCGTTTGCAGTACTTTGTCCGGTCTGGAGAGACTGTCGGCGATGACATTCAGGTGCCCCGGAACATGTCGCGCTGTGACCTGACATCGCTGATCTTGTGCCCACTGGAACAGGGTCCATGTCTCCTGGAATAATGATAGGGATCTTGTTCCCCCCAGCTTGTTGATATAGCTGACCACCGTGATGTTGTCGGTCGCAATCAACACTGACTTGTTGTACAGCTGTGGACTCCAATGGCGGATTGCCATGTTCACTGCAGCCATCTCCAGGATGTTTATGTGCTGTTTGGCTTGCTGTGGGGTCCATCTGCCGGATATTTGCTGTTCGCCTAGATGGATCTACGACGCATCCGTGAATATGTGAAACTCCGGCCACGGTCGCTGAAGCGGAATCCCGGACATCACATTCTCCCTGGACTGCCACCATTCTATGAAGGGATGAAGATGATCCAGAACGGGGACCCAAGGGTTGAGTGCTCTCGCCCGTAGGTACGGCTGTAGATGGAACTGCAACGGACGCACCTGTATCCTGCCGAACTGCGTCAGGTCCTGGGTGGATGTTAGAAGTCCGAGGAGGCCTTGCCACAGACGTAAACGTTGCGATTGGCAGGATAAAAACGTTGGGATGAGAGCTTGTATCTTTGACCAACGGTCCTCGGTTGATAGGACCAACTGCTTGCAGGTGTCGAAGACCGCCCCGATGTACTGACGTGTCTGGACCGGCTCCAGCTCCGACTTGTCCGGGTGCGGGATGAATCCCAGATACTTTAGGACTTGCAAAATGAACTGGATGTGCGACTTGAGTGCTGGCATCTCTGACTCCCAGATGAGAATGTCGTCTATGTAGGATTCTATGTGGATTCCCCTGAGATGAAAGAAAGCCATGACTGGTGATGTGATGCGGGTGAAACACCAAGGAGCGATCGAGACGCCGAACGGTAGGACCTGCCACTCGAATCGTCTCCCGGCAATGATGAAACGCAGGTAACGCCGATGAAGTGGATGAATAGGAACGTGAAGGTAGGCGTCCTGCAAATCGATGGAGGCTATCCCTTCTCCCGGTTGTAGGCGAGACCGTAGTGATGGTATTGATGTCATCTTGAACCTTGGTGGTGGAGCCATAGTCTGGTTGAGCCGCCTTAGGTCGATGATCATGCGGAGTTTGTCTGTTCCCTTCTTGGGTACCAGAAAGACTGGGCTGTAGAACCCCGCACTCTCTTCTTCCGTAGGTAGTTCTCGAACCGCGCCTTTTTCCACCAAGGTGTTTACGGATTCCAGCAAGGTCTTTGTGTGTTCTGGACAAACTGGGAGGCGTGATGACTTGGGCCTGGTGATGAGTTTGGGGTACTCCAGGAAGGTGAAGAAAACGCCTTCTCTGAGCGATCTGATGACCCACTTGTCTTTTGTAATGAGCTCCCAATTCCTCCAGAAGAACTGCAGGCGTCCGCCCACAACCGGATGAGTGAAGTGTTGAAAAGGTGGAAGGATGAAATTGATGACTGCATGATTGAAGCGAAGTGGAGATCGGTGGCAGTCAATATCTATCGGGCTTGCCTCTGCCTCTATCGGAGGACTTCTTCCCACGGCTGCCCCGAGATTTTCCTCTCCCGTAGGGACGAAAATTCGCTTGAGTGTCTTGAGTAGAGAAGGCGCCCGAGTCCTGACAGGAAGACTGTCCGTGGCGTCCTCCTCTGGTAGACTTGCTCTTGCCCTTGGACTTGCCCTTGCCCGGTCGCTGTGCTAATGCTCCAACAAGGCGGGAGGTCTTCTCGTCGTTGACCGATGGCATGACGACCGGAATGGCGTTGTTGAACAAATACCGCGCAGATAGGGGTTGTTCCGCCAGTTCCGTCTTGACAGACTGAAGTACCTCCGCCTTCGAGTCTTTAGATAGGCCGAACATTGGGCTTGAACCATGGTGGCGTACGTGAGGAGGCCGGTCTCCATGACATGGGCGTTGGCTTTGTTGAGTGTGTCAATGAAATCCTTGAAAAAGTCCAACTGCGTAGTGGATAACACCGTAGTCGCATTGCCGTCGGCATCTACTCGTCTGTTAGTGGGGTCTAGCACCAACTTGGAGGTAGCCGCCAGGAACCAATCGGAATAGGAGGTGATCCTGTGCTGTACCAGCATCATGTCCTCCACCAGGTAAACTTGTTTGGCCGGGAGTACCACGGGGGGTGGCTTGGTTACTTTCAAAACCCTGTCCAAATCCCTGTCCAGCTTTGGGTGTTTGGTTGGTAGGACGGAGTTATGCAGCGCGTAGAAGCTGTAGGCACTCGGTTTCTTGAAGGATGCGGAGCTCCTGAGCTGCCGGTCCAGGTCCTTCATCAATAGTAAAGACTCCGGTGAGGGTGCACACGTCAGTGGGGTCTCAACCGGAGCTGGCTTGTCCGTGGCGAAGAGTGACGTTGCCGTGGCCCGCTTACGCTTGCGAGGTGGCTCATCGGAATCAGCGTCCTCCTTTCCTTTCTCCGACCTCGGCATCTGCGGGAGGAGGGTATATAAGGCCGCAATCTTGGCCTTGAACGCTATTTCATCATGTTCCTCCGCTGCACCGTGAGTTGGAGAAGATGACTTTTCTGGTGAAGAGGCAGATGTTGGCTGGTGGTCATCCGGGGAAGAATCCTGTTGGTCGGAGTCGGGCTCCGAACTCGACGAATGACCACTCTCACGCACCACCGACATCGAGGCTACCGGAAGCGGGGCCCGGTCCTGGGTCCGGGTCTCCTGTATGGAACTCGGCTCTCTCCGGGGTTCTGTAATGACCTTAGAGGTCCCCGACGGCTTGGATACCTGCTTGGCCTTTTCTTCCGGCAGATGATGCGACGATTCTTGTTCGTGACGTGTCTTCGACGAAGATCGGTGACGATGACGAGAATGCACCTCCCTACGTCGTTCCCCGTCCGAAGAATCTCTGGACCATCGAGAACGATGATGATGCGGTGATCGTGACCGGCTACGGGATCTGCGAGACCGATGGCGAGGGGGAGTGTGAGATCTGTGTCGAATATACTCCCTATACTGATGGCGATCCCGGTCGGGGGTCCGACTGCGTCTCGATCGTCTAGAGGAGTCACATTCCGGGGTCCGGGATCGTCTGGAGAGCTTAGTAGAAGAATCCCTGGAATCCCGGGTCCGATGTTCAGACTTGTCCACTGTGGATCCGGAGTAGTCACGGTCCGGGGCCCGGGTCCGCTCCTTTGACTTGTCCAAGGCAGACTTGAGCTTGGGGTCTCGATCCGGGGTCCGGGTCCGCTCTTTTGATTTGTCCGAGGTTGACTTGGGGTTGGGGTCCCGCCCCGAGGCCCGGGTCCGATCCTCAGGCTTGTCCACTTTTGAAGACTTGACCTCCCGTTCGGGAGTTCGGATCCGGTCTTTGTTCTTGTCCCTTTTGCAGGAGCAGTAACCCAGTCTAGCATCCCCAATTTTGCCAACAGGAATTTTCCAATCAGTTCCATACAGAAAAAGAGGAGAAATCGTATACACTGGTTACCTCCCCGTGTTTGCAATAACTCTGCAACTCTAGTCTAGAATATCCAAGCACAGGTTATCTCATTTATTTATATTTCTGCCAAATTATGCCAACAGGCCGACTTGCCGACACTTGACAGGGCAGTGTCGACAGGGTCCGTATCAGAAACATCACATACATGTATATACATCCTTATTTATAATCTCCTGAATATGCAGATTTTCTCAGTCCATCATGGATATTATGAGAATAACAGCCATTCTCACCATGAATCAATATTATGGCCACAGTGAGGCTCTTTGAACAACAATCCTATGAAAATGCACATGTTTTAGTCTATAAACGGGGTAGGCCTATGACCTGTGGTAATTCCTCCTGCTCTCCATACCATTGCTGGCTATACCTGATGTCAAGAATACGTCACAACCTTCTGCGATGTAAATATTTGAAAGAGTTAGCTAATGATATTATACTACTATAACATTGTTCAATTGGGCCCAATTATCAATAGTTATGCCATGTATGCAGGGGGTTCCCACCTCAAACAACATCAGCACAGGATATTTTACCTGTCGCAAAGCTTTACAGTACCTGTGTATTCGTGATTTTGGTAAAGAACAGTCAACCTGGTCATATTCACTGGTACAGTGAAACATGGTGTATGTTGACCATGCTGGACTCCAAATTATCGTGTTGGTTTTCACATGGTTCTGGTTTAACAAATTTCAAAATAATTTAAATGGATAATGTCAGTATTTATAGGTTGGTCAGTTTACTTAGGTGTCGGTATTCACTGTATATACAGAGAAATCTGGCTTGAAAACCCATCCAGTTTTTTTTTTAAGTCTTTTCAATTTCAACACCTCAGCTATCCAGAAAATTTAGGGTTACCGAAGGAAGTTTTGAGACAGGAACCACATCTTATAAATTCATGTTCGTAATAGTCATGATAGTGGTTACTGGTTTGGAACTGTCAAAACTACCGGTAAAGATGGAGTTAACATTTGGACGATACAGATAGAGTTAATGTTTGGACGGTACAGATGGAGTTAACATTAGAACAGTACAGATGCAGTAAATGTTTGGACAGTACAGATGGATTTAATGTTTGGATGGTACAGATGCAGTAAACGTTTGGACGGTACAGATGGAGTGAATGTTTGGACAGTACAGATGAAGTTGACGTTTGGACAGTACAGATGGAGTTAACGTTTGGACGGTACAGATGGAGTTAACGTTTGGACGGTACAGATGGAATTAACCTTTGGATGGTACAGATGGAGTTAATGTTTGGACGGTACAGATGGAGTTAACCTTTGGACAGTACAGATGGAGTTAATGTTTGGACGGTACAGATGGAGTAAACGTTTGGATAATACAGATGGAGTTAATATTTGGACGGTACAGATGGAGTTAACTTTTGGACGGTACAATTGGAGTTAACGTTTGGACCGAACACAAACTTGGAACCTTTACACCAACCCAATTTTAATCAGTCATGTGATCAGCAACAAAACGCAATGAAATTCAATATAGTTAAGTATAACCCAACACTAACAGATTAACCCAACACTAACAGATGAAGGTAAATGAGTGGTAATATGGCTAAATATGGTGATAACAGATTAACCTGAGCGAGTGAGTGAATATGATTTAACATCGCTTTCAACTATATTTCAATCATATCACGACATTGGGTCCTATTCCTTTTCACACCTGGGAACCACACGGGTGGGGTCCTATTCCTTTTCACACCCGGGAACCCCACAGGTGCCTCAGTTAGTCGCCTCTTACGACAAGTTCTCTGAGGAGCTGAGGCTTATTCTTACAAATACCTGCGGTGTGCACAACAACATCCCAGGTCAATTCCCGGAAGCCCCACAGGGCCCTAACAGAATGAAGGTAAACGAGTGGTAATATGGCTAAATATGGTGATAACAGATTAACCTAACAGATGAAGGTAAACAAGTGGTAATATGGCTAAATATGGTGAGAACAGATTAACCTAACAGATGAAGGTAAACAAGTGGTAATATGGCTAAATATATATATGGTTCAATAAATCTCATACTTAACATGTTTTTCAGATAGAGGACGATCAAAGAATAAGGCAGTCTTGACCTACTCCTGGATAGAGCCCAAACATGCTGACCTATATCATACAGAGGTACCAGAGAATAACAGAGGAAAGGGCATTGCAAAACTATTAGCAAAGGTACTCACTGTAGTTCATTATGTTGTCAGGTTAGCAAAGGTACTCCCTATAGTTTATTATGGTTTCAGTTTAGCAAAGATACTCACAAAAGTTGACTATGTGGTCAGGTTAGCAAAGATACTCACAAAAGTTGACTATGTGGTCAGGTTCACCAAGGAAAAGTCGCTATCGTTCATTATGTTTGCTACCGTTCTCCATTTTTTAGGTTAGCAGAGGTATCATTGTAGTTGATTATGTGGTCAGGTTAGCAGAGGTATCATTGTAGTTGATTATGTGGTCAGGTTAGCAGAGGTATCATTGTAGTTGATTATGTGGTCAGGTTAGCAGAGGTATCATTGTAGTTGATTATGTGGTCAGGTTAGCAGAGGTATCATTGTAGTTGATTATGTGGTCAGGTTAGCAGGGTATCATTGTAGTTGATTATGTGGTCAGGTTAGCAAGAGGTATCATTGTGGTGATTAACACCTTGGTCAGGTTAGCAGAGGTATCATTGTAGTTGATTATGTGGTCAGGTTAGCAGAGATACTCCCTATAGTTGATTATGTGGTCAGGTTAGCAGAGATACTCCCTATAGTTGATTATGTGGTCAGGTTAGCAGAGATACTCCCTATAGTTGATTATGTGGTCAGGTTAGCAGAGATACTCCCTATAGTTGATTATGTGGTCAGGTTTAAGCAAAGAGGTGAGTGAGTGAGTGAGTGAATATGATTTAACGTCGCTTTCAACACTATTTCAGTCATATCACGACGTTGGTTCCTATTCCTTTTCACACCTGGAAACCACACGGGTAGGGTCCTATTCCTTTTAACACCCGGGATCCCCACGGTTGCCCCAGTTAGTTGCCTCTTACGACAAGCTCTCTGAGGAGCTAAGACCTATTCTTGTAACCATGACCTGGAGTGTGCACAACAACCCAGATCAATCCCCGGGAGCCTCAGGGTGGTTAGCAAAGGGACTCACTATCATTGATTATATGGTCAGGTTAGCTGAGGTTAGCTGAGCTAAAGTTGATTATGTGATCAAGCTAGCAAAGGGACTCCCTATCGTTCCTCATGTTCGCTATGATCGGTCTCCATGTCCCATGTTAGCAGAGGTACTCGCTGTCGTTGATTATGTGGTCAACATAATCAAGTGAGCTCCTCTTATGGAAGAAGCTTGCCCTTGAGTGGTTGGAAACATCTGTTCAAAATTACTGTTGCAACATGTAACAATATAAGTGTATGTGACCTGAAGATTTGTGATGATGGATTATCAAGTACCTCTAAACAAGAATTTATCCCTTTCTTGAACCATGCTGAAGAAGTGTATTGTTTAGGTGTCTGAACACTTTTCCTTTTAATCAAAACTATCAAGCTAAACCAAATTTGAAAGTGACATGGCTTAACAGTAGGGGCTTTGAGGTCACCAACAATCGACACAACCTTCAGCAGACCGATAACAGATTATATATCCATCCTAAAATATCATGAAGTCTGAATTCAGTTTAGCGAACTATATATATCTTGAAAATAATCGAACAGTATCAATTTACTTTCTGATATTTTTCAAAGGAGAGGGTGGAATGACTTTCAAAGATGACCATGAGAATTAACTTCAAATGTTTACTTTCGAAAGCTGTATTTATATTTGATCCAAGCATTCTTCACCTTGTAGGCGGCCATGGAATTCATCGTAAAAGAGGATGCTAAGATGACCTTGACCTGTACCTATCTACAGAAGTACCTACTAGACAACCCATTACCGGAGTACACCAGTCGTGTTGTCAAATAAACATCTACACTGTGATAAAACTTTATCCCAGTGGAACCTGTGAATACTGACAACGGAGTAACCTGCCAGCATTGTGCATGCATGGTCCCAACACTTACATTTAAACTATTTTGAGCCTTGATAAACTAGAGCCATGTCAAACCAGTACTATGATCTGGGTGAGCGAGTGAATATGGTTGCTTTCAACTATATTTCAGTTATATCACAATGTTGGGTCCTGAACCTTTTCACACCTGGGAATGTTTGGTGACATGTAAGAAGTCCTGGTGAAGAACATACCTGTGTGATATCTCTAGTTCCAGGTCATGGATTAGCATCAAAATTTGGGTATGCATTTACCTTACACATGGTACTAATAGGAACTCCATCAATGTTGTAGTCACTGTGGTCTAAAATCTATAAGGCCTGGTACACAGAAACAAGTTTTCCTTGACAAGTGAGACCAAATTGATGGAAGTCTGTAGTGACCATTACCTTTCTTATAAGCTTGTTTTATAGACGATGCTTATACCAGAGCAGGATATAGCAAATGGTCGTAACAGTCTTCCACAAAGGTCGTAATAGTCTTCCACAAAATTGGTCTCACTTGTCAAGGAAAAGTTGCTTGCGTATACCAGGCCTAATTCATTGAAAATTGTTATGTTTATGTGCTATTTATGAGTAAAGCTCCGAAAAAGAAGCCTTTTGAGTTTATCCTTCAGTCAATTTCGGCCAAAGGGTATTCATGATCCATCCGTCTGCTTGTTAACAAAATATCTATTAAAGACTTTCCAAACTCTTATCACATATGCAACAAGTGATGGGTCTGAGGCCTATTGAAGATATCTGATCTTGACCTATTTTATCAAGGTCAACTTCTAGTAATAGTGATATCTTTTCAAGAATTACATCTAAGCTCTCCGAATTCATACTATATATGCTACTGGTGATTGACTAGAAACTTTTCCAATATGACTGACCTTGACCTATTTAACAAGTTAAATTCTACTTATTGCAATGTCTCGATGGACCATGGCTAGGCTCTCCAAATTCACACTACATTACATGTGCAACTGGTGATTGACTAGCAGCCCATTCAAGTTGACCAACCTTGAAATATTTTTTATCAAGATCAAATTAAATTTAGGCATTCCAAATTCTTAATACATGTCACTCGTGATGGCTCACTTTTTGAAGATGAATGACCTAGTTTGGGTTTCTGCAGTCAAATGTGTCACAGGCATATATTGGACCATGTAAGTCTCTTTTTCCCATTTTCTCACTCATGATCCAACAGCTTGCTTAATATGAAAGGGTCAATAATTCTTGTAAGTACTTATTGTCCAGGCTGTTCACAGATTTGGCTAGTGTATGCTTCCTTGTTATCCTCACATAAATTATGGACCTGTCACAAAGAAATATGGGAACAGCATGTATGGTGAAACATAGTCTGTCTCTTGAGAGGTTTCAATAGGAATTTTGGCCTGCAGTCACAGGAAAAAGAAATGTGGACAAAGCTTGACTTGCCAATGAAAAGATCAGATTTATTTTTGAAAATTTGCATTGACTAATTTAATGGTTCAGAACCCAATGAGACATGAATCCCTTTAACTTGATCCGTTTTATTATCACAGTTGATGCTGATATGATTCATTTCTATCCGTTCCATAAGAGACCCTAACTGGTTAAACTGACTGAGACTGCATTATCCATGTTGTCCAAAAGTCTGAGTGAACTCTGCAAACTTCTGAAGCTCTGTCTCTGTCACAGTGTTTCTGTGTGTCTGCATGGAGTGTAGAAAGTCCGACAGCATCACCTCTCGAGGCTGTATCTGGAGAGGAAAGTAACAAGTCAACAACAGCAGCGAGCTTCTTATTCTCATGTATTACAGTCATGCTTGGAATTGATATTGCTATAAATGTTATAGTTTTCAAAGGACATATTACATTTTACTCCCAAGAAGGGTTCATAAACTCATGTTGCAAGGCATCCACATACCAATTTTCGCAAGAATCTGTCCAGTGTTCTTAATCCTCCAGAATTGAAATCTGTGCTCAGGTGGTACGACCTTTGGGTGGATGTTGTTAAAACGCAATCACAAGCAACATCATGTTGTAAGCTAACCACATACAAAATTTAGAAAAACAAATTCCATTAATCGTCGTCGTCGTCGTAATTTTATTGTCTAGAAACTAAATTTCAAGTTGGCACCACCTGGATGGATGTTGATGGAATGCAATCCCAAGCAACATTCTGTGGCATGATACCAAAAGGGCACATCTGTTCAGGTGGGAGCTCAGTCATGCTAGCAGGTTCAGCATCTGGGTGTATAAGGTAGTACGGTAAAGTTCTAACATGATCTGGTATTTACCTGTTCAGGTGGAAGATTAATCTGCTAGCAGGCTCAGCATCTGAGTATATAGGGTCACATAGTACAGTTCTAACAGGATCTGGTATTTACCTGTTCAGGTGGGAGATCAGTCTGCTAGCAAGCTCTGCATCTGAGTGTATAGAGTCGCACAGTAGAGTTCTAACAAGAACTGATGTTTACCTGTTCAGGTGGGAGATCAGTCTGCTAGCAGGCTTTGAATCTGAGTGTATAGAGTCACACAGTAGAGTTCTAACAAGATTTGATATTTACTTGTACAAGTGGAAGATCAATGAGTCTGCTAGCAGGCTTTGCATCTGAGTGAATAGAGTAACTCGGTAGAGTTCTAACAAGATTTGATATTTATCTGATCAGGTGGAAGATCAGTCTTGTAGGGGGCGCTGCATCTGGGTGTATAGGGTAGCACAGTAGAGTTCTAACAAGATCTGATATTTACCTGTTCAGGTGTGGATCAATCATGCCAGCAGGCTTTGCATCTGGATAAATAGGTCACACGGTTCAAATAAGATCTGACATTTACCTGTTCAGGTGGGAGATCAGTCATGTCAGCTGGCACAGCATCTGGGTATATAGAGTCACATGGTGTCAGTTTGCCATCTAAAACACACAAGGATGAGAAAGAAATGAACAACATTTAGTGATGATCACGAGGTTCTAACATCTAGCTTGTTTCAATAGTAGTATCACTTGTACAGGAGAGTAGATGGGCTAAATTGTAGAGCTCTGGATCCTGACAGTGATGGGATGTAGTTGAGGACAGTAGATGAGTGACTGAGTGGATTGTGCCAGTAATGGTATGACATCATCAAAGCTCACTTGCATATCAAATTTGTTTCAAACCCCAAAATATTTGAAGTACGATATCTGAGCAAGTAGTGGGAATATTTTAATGAAATAAATGCCAAAATACTCACAAGAAAAATTCATAAAAAATGGTAATAACACACCTCTGGCTCAGCATAAACTCATGAGTCAATACACATCCCTGCACCTTCATGAGAGCAGTGTTTACAATGTGGTACAGAATGATCACTTACTCGGCAGTCTCCTCCAATGGGAGGCCTTCTGGAGGTCTCTGATCGGCTCAAACAGAGCGGCCAGGCTTAATGTAGCTATGTCACTGCCTGAAAACCCTTCTGTCTTGGCCGCCAGGTGGCGCCACTCCTCCTCCAGCAGGGATACACTACTCTCTTTAGTGTGCAGTCTCAACAGCAGTATTCTTGCTTCCCTGAACAGTGGAGAGAAATTGAACATATTATATGCAGATAACATCGAGGGTAAGCAGGCTTCTATTGTGATCTCTGCTAAGGACCCTAACATCTTGTGGTGATCTTGTAGTAGCCAAAATGCAGCAAGGCTTTAGTGTAAGACCTCCCATTGAAAAGGTAATATCCTGAACAAAAGACTGACAATACAACTTGCAGCAGATCCTTTGTCAATTATATTTCGTGAGTCTTACACCAAATCGTTGCCCAAAATTCTGCAATCAGAGCTGACTGAGATGTTTTCAAGACAGGCTAACACTGAAGTCCAAATATCCTATCAATTAGCCATTTCATGCTCTAGTGACCACCACATGTGCTCAGTCAGGTGGCTATGAGTAGTATTCCTCATAGTTCTGCTTTATATGCTTATATAGAAAATCAAACAATTCAACATTATTATTTTTTGGGCCTCTTAAATATTTCCCAGTAAAAGTTCACAAAATTTTCATTAATGTAAGTATATTACCCCGATCATGTATAAATCATATTTGACTGTTAATTTAATTTTGCCAGTTCAAAAGCATTTCTCTGAATACAGATCTGTCAATTACAAGTACTACCCAAAGTGGACCAGGCTGATGGTGCATGGTAAAATATTGGGATCGATTGAATACGTAGTGTCGCATGCACGAAAAAGAAATAGTTTAAGCCATGGTGGACTACTACATGTAAATGAGATTATGTTTAGTGCTTTATTATCTTCTGTATATATAACCAAATGTTCTATTCTTGCAACACATTGAAGTTCATATGGATTAACATATACATGAATAAGTGTTAATTTTCACACTGATATTTTAGAAGTGGTTGGTTGGAGTTTAACGTCGCACCTAACCTTATCGGTCACACGGCGACGATGACCCAAACAAACATACCCTAGCAAAAACCATAACCCTAATAAGAACCTAACCAAAACTAAATTTTTTTTTGAATTTTGAAAATTAGGCTCTACAGACGCTGGTGATCACAATGGATCATCAGAGAGCTTAATTTGTTTGGCACTTTAAATTTACCTCCTGTGCCAGACAAACATGGTATGGTACAAACCATGCTGCCCTAAGCTGGAGGGGCTATTTTAGGAGTGTATCACAACTTGGTTTTCCATGGACATGATGGAAAGCGACATGTGACCAGGCTGATGGTACATGGTAAGATATTGGGATTGATTGAATAGCTAGTGTTGCATGCACGAAAAAGCAATAGTTGACAGGCTGCGAGAACTTTCTCCAGAAGTAAGTCTCGTATGAAGTGAGGTTTTGCATGCCCAGCTTGCCTGATTTTTCAATGGACACTTTCGAAGAAACTTCATGGATGCACATGTAGTACTCACTTGCACGGTAAAGGAATATAAATGCGCTTTTGAAACCGCCTCAGAAAGGCTGCATCCAACTCCCAAGGGCAGTTTGTTGCACAGAGTAGGAAAATCTGGTCTGATTGGCTGGAGTTGTCTGCCCCTTCCATCTGTTTTAGAAGCTCTGTCTTAATTCTTCTCGTGTGCTCTTCTTCTCTAGAGTTCCTCTGTCTACAGATGCTGTCAATCTCGTCAATGAATATCACCTATCCAGGGAGATCATACAATATTTGCTATCCAGGGAGATGAAACAATATCACCTGTCAAGGGAGATCCTACAATTACAATATCACCTGCCCAGGGAGATGATACAATTAGAATGGAATTGTGGACCCTCCATTTTCCCTGAGCGGTAGGTAGAGCTAAATGGGAATGTGGACCTCATAGTTATTCCAAATAGTAGAAGTGCTGGAATGAAATTATAGATCACATAGATTTTTCTGTGTGGTTGAAGCGCTAGAATAGATGTCTCGACGCTCCAATTTTGGCCTATTCGTCATGTAAGGAAAACACAATAGGTGACCTTGTTAAATTTGGAAAAGCTACCAAACAAGCTGTATTGCACATGGTGTTCTCAGTTTGAAGATCCTTACATGACGAACTTCCCCCAATTTTGCAAGCAGTAGAAGTGCTAGCATGGAAATCTGTCCCTTCAATAATGCCTAAATCATGGGAGGTTGTCTCTCTCTCACGCCTCTTACGCACTGTCTGTTGGATGTCTGTTCGGATCAATTTTTTCTCTGGGTTGGTTAAACTTTCTCTTGAGTGGGCTAAATTGTGTAGGCTTGCTAAAAACGGCAAGGCTCTGGTGTAAGACCTCCCATTGAAAAGGTAATATCCTGGACAAAAGACTGACAATACAACTTGCAGCAGATCCTTTGTAAAATATATTTCGTGAGTCTTACACCAATCGTTGCCCTAAAAACACACAATATGTGAACCTCTTGTAGATACTAATTTTTTCAAACATTATCATCAGTTTGAGATATGTGAAGAAGTCTCAGATGGGGCTTCTATCAGAGTAACCACTTTGACAGCCTGACCGGTTTCGGAACTATTGTTCCTTCATCAGAGGCAGTGATTGATCTCTGTTGAAAAAGTTCCCGCTATTTATAGGGAGCGATCCGGGCCGATCCGGCCGGAGTAAATGAAGCCATCTGATCGGATGGCTGGTGGACCTCGAGAAGCAAAAGAGTTTTTGCCGGATTAGATTGCCGGATCGTAATTGTCGATCCGGGTGCAAGATCCGGGTGTTTTTTGGGGTAGCCTGTAGGAGCCGGATCGAAGTGCCGGATCGGGGTGTAGATCCGGGTCTATGATCCGTGTGTATAAGCAATGGCCTGTGGGGGCCGGATCGGAGTACCGGATCGGAGTGTCGATCCGGGACTCTGATCCTGGTGAGGGGGATTGTGATGTGTACTCTATGGCTGGGCTTCAATGCTTGAAGTCAGATCCGGGACAATGATCCGGTTGCAGGGCAGTGTGCCTGGGAGGACCGTGGATCCGGGTGTGTGATCCGGGAGAGGCGTGATGATGTTTCAAAAGCCAGGAACAGGCAGCTTCTCAACTGTCAGATGGCAATGTTGGTAGGCGTGTTAGTCCCAATATTGCCAGGATAGTGTATATGTGGATTGACATCGGGGGCGGGAATAGACTGTTGTCTGCCGCGATGGACAGGGAGGTAGATGATAGTCAGTTCGAACTAGTAGCGGGGAGAGTTTCTTTTTGTTAGGGTACTGCAGGTTAACAGTATCAGGAACAAATGAGGTTGTTCGGGGGAGATCTGGAGTAGGCAAGATTGCGTACAAGTGTTGGCGCGGCGGTGATGACAAGCAGAGCGGTACTGCCGGGGTGACAGTAAGGGGAAAACAATCAACTGTAAACGTTTTGTCACAGGACAAACAGATAAACATTTTGTAGTATCTGTGGCCAGTGGATTGTGGAGTTGATTGTCCCGCCTCGCATAGCAACGACGTTGCTCAGGAGACAGGTGTTGTCCGCTGACGTCGCGTCACTAATGTAGTGACTGGTATGTGGCGTGATGACGTTACGTATTGTTGCGTAGCGTTAGTGTGTTCTTGCTGCTTCACTAGTTTGTGAGGTAGTTTAGTCTTACCGGAGTGGTATGTGTACTCGCATGAGTTGTATGGATAGAGGGGAGAGAGGACTAGGTGCTTCTCGTTTGGGTTGAGACTATATTGTAAGTGAAAGGGGGGTTGTACGAGAAACAAAATTACGATCCGGCAATCTAATCCGGCAAAAACTCTTTTGCTTCTCGAGGTCCACCAGCCATCCAATCAGATGGCGTCATTTACTCCGGCCGGATCGGCCCGGATCGCTCCCTATAAATAGCGGGAACTTTTTCAACATAGATCAATCACTGCCTCTGATGAAGGAACAATAGTTCCGAAACCGGTCAGGCTGTCAAAGTGGTTACTCTGATAGAAGCCCCATCTGAGACTTCTTCACATATCTCATCTGATCAACCCTTCTTCACAGAGCGGGGTATCTATGGTATGGCAAACTCTACAGTTGCAACGACCAGTTCCCTACATCTCTCAGAACTAGACCTTGCCTCAGGTGGAGACATCACACCCATCGGATCCAATATTTCGCTGAACACTGTCATCTCCAATAGTGATCGTCCGGCCAAAAGACTGCGCACGGAAGACACAACTACAGGAGAAACTAGACACGCTCCACCAAATATACCGTCAGAGATCACACCGATCTACCGACACCTTCGAAACGCCACGGTTAAACGGGCCAAACTGGTACGGCAACAAGACAACCTTACCAGTT
>JAVTVY010052972.1:0-25068 GCA_036873755.1 Hanleya hanleyi | reverse complement strand
ATCTTTGGTGGCCTGGCGCTGAGAATCGTTGAAGTAGGCCGGGACAGTAACCACAGCATTGCTGATGGACTGTTTTATTTAGACAGAAAACCAAATTATAGGTTTGTTCTGCTACACAGTCTACTGTGAATTGGATTTAAAGGGGAAAACCAAGGTTTTCTTTGTTACTTTAACATTGTATTCAAGACAGTTCAAAGGTCTCTTCAGACATCTTATTTTTGACAAGGTAAGATCTTGTTAGTCAAATTATCATGTACACGTAATATATTGGATTTGACACTTGTCAGATCTGTGAATGATAAAAGCTACCATAAATTACACCGAGTCAGAGTGATAATATCATGGAGACTTTTCTAGTTCAAATCAACTGTCGGTGTTCTGGTTACATATATATTCTTGGATAATTTGCTTGATAGACTGGGGATCTCCCCAGTATATTCATACAGTAGACGGGTTACGGCTGGCTTATGTCTGGGTCTAGACTCATTTTCTGCATTGCATGATATATCAGGTCCAAATACCCACCAACAGATTTGGAGAATAAATGATAATCACCCAATGAAAGGCGACCTGATCTGTGATCACCAATCAGACTGCTGGAATTATTAGCCAACAGAATTTGAATTCAGTCCGTATCAGCGGTGAAACGAATGTTGGTCATAACCTGTCCATTTTATGGAATACAGGGGAGGTAACCAGTCTACATGCTTGCTCGCCAGTTATCCTGGAGAGTTATGTCCCTTGGATGAGTTGGCCAAGCCTTTCATCTTGGCTGAACATTTCAGGCCAAATATTGGGGCGAAATAGCCCTTTGCTCGGTTGCCCAGGGCAACATAAATTTCCTTTGGGCAACCAAACTGTCCGAATTGCAATGCAATTGCATGTTTGTTTCACTCATATGGTGACAGTCAGTTTGATTGGTGGAGGAAGCAGGTGTACCCGGAGAGAACCACCGCCCTTCGGCAAGTATCTGACAAACTTTCACACATGGACCAGCTGGGCTCGAACCCGTTGCATGTGATGGTGGTCCGTGCTTGCCGTGGGCAACTAAAATTTGTTTGTCTATTTCATACCCTGTATGTAATATTGTACTTAGAAATAATCATGGCAGGATTGCGTTCATAGACTTTGGTATGGTATATAACATTAGAACCTTGAATGGAGGCGGGGTCAAAAATTCAGGATTGTGAGAGGTGCATTGACATGCGACTCCCAGTGTGCATTTGTGGTGCATAATCCTCCTCTCCAGTCTTTTTCTACAGCATATGGCACCTTTTTTAACCATGGATAATTGGTGTAAATTTGGTAATAGGCATTAAATCACAGTATTCCAAGAAAGGACCATTATGCTTACACTGATGTAAAGTTGGCCACTTCAAGTCAACAACACTCCAGTAATCATTGATAAAAATATACTAATAAAAACCATAGGAAAGAGGATTGTACGAACCACAAATTTAAGCAGGGATTCATGCGTCAGTGTACCTGTTGGGCCACAGGTGTGAATTCATTGTCCAGGAATTAAAGTGGGAAAGGCATTAAAAGAGCCTTTAGTATGTACTGGAAGGTCCCCGCTCTTGTGTGCCTCTTGTAGAACAAGGGAGAAAGAAAAACCCTCTCTGATATGGATATAAAATGACCTATAAGTATTCACCTTTCCAAGGTATGCCTCAGCTGTTTCCTTCATCTTGAGCAGAACCATTGAGGAGATTTCCTCAGGGAAGAAGGTCTTGTCTTCCCCCTTGTATTGGACTTTTATCTTGGGCTTGCCTCCCTCCTGTACCACCTGGAATGGCCAGAGCTTCATGTCAGACTGAACAGTCGACTCGCTCCATTTTCTTCCTATCAACCTTTTGGCATCTGAGAAAATAATTGGAGCATTTTGAAATGTACATTTTCAGACATGGAAATATGTGCACCGGCATACATAAACATTTTGTTTTCACTCATAATTACATTATACAAAGTAGGCTTAAAAAAACGTTACTCATTTCACCAAACACCTGCCCAATATTTTCTTGCCGATAAAATCCCCCGAAATTCTGTAAAGTTCTATCTCCACAAAGTTGTATTTGGGGATGGAAACATCGACAATGCACATTATTCTGGCAATAGTATTGCTTTCATTTGTGCAAAAATGTTTTCTTTCACTTTTCAGGCATGACTTTATTGCAGTAATAAGCATCTGTTCGATGAACATCAGTGAAAGATGATCATAAGTTCAATTAGTCACTGCGAATTTGTTCAGGCATCTGAGGAGACAGACTAATGTTTTTTCTACCAGTCACCGAGGACAGGTACCTTTGTTGAATCTTCGCACATTTCAACCCTAGCTGTCATGTGTTCAATTGTGGAAGCAATCCCCAAACCACTGATCTAAATGTACAAGGGTACAGGGATACATTAATCTAGTACTGGTAGTACCATATACTCGACAAGTTAAGGTGTACTCAGAATTAAATCTACTCAGAATGATTAACATGGACACAATATGATTAACATTAGAACCAGATCTACAAAATCCACTTGTCGCTCATGTAGACCTGGAAAAAAACACCCCCATTTCCGTGTTGTGAGTATTGACTAATCACAGACCTTCTTCACGATTGAGGGATGTATGTTTGAAAATGTCAACATCAGACCACAACTGCATGAAGAATTAAGACAGGTTGTCCGAGTTATTATGTACAGAGAAAAGTGTCCTGGAAACGAATCTTTTTACATTGCATGTAAATTCTATTATTGTTAATCGAATATCGTCATGGTTTCTAGAGAATATACTATTAATCAGATGAAACAAGCTAAAATATGAGAAGATGAGATTTACATATACCATACACCTGTTGCTCCCTCGTTGCAAAATGAGATGGACCTTGATCTGCTGAAAGCTGTTTCTGAACACGGAACCCCAGGTCTTGGTCTCATATCTTAAATATGTGAGATGTAAGATGAAGCGCATTTTTTTTAGATCGGCTTTTAATAGGATTGCCAGGGGTCGAAACAGACCCCAACCACCAAATTGTCCTGCATCCAATTAATATGTATGTAAATTATCTAAAAAAACTACAGGACATGACAATTTTTTGCCGCCAGACATGTCCTGTTAATAGATAGTAATTTCTAGCACTGATTGCACATGAACACCACCTACCAAACACCGTATTTTCAGGATTGAGTGCAACTTGGTTCTTGGCAGCATCTCCAATCAGCCTCTCAGTGTCAGTAAAGGCTACAAAACTTGGTGTTGTTCGGTTTCCCTGGTCGTTGGCAATGATCTCCACCTTCCCATGTTGGAAAATGCCCACACAGGAATAAGTCGTGCCCAAGTCGATGCCGATGGCTTGGTTGGTCTTGGCCATGGTCAAGAATGTGTCAGAGGTTACAGTGTACGGTCACAGAAGTTGTACTGCTACAATCTAAATATACAAAAGCTCATTTCAGTAATAATATTATATTGTCATGATAGTAGGCGATTTGTTGCTTTATTTCATAATTTCAGATTTTAATCCAAATTCCAATACATGCAGTCTGTATCCATGTATGTTAGGCCATTGCCACTCGATTAGTTGTTTAGCATGACCAGCCCTCATCTATATTTTGAGGGCAAATAATTAAAATAGATGAGGGATTTACATTTTTATGTGTGAAATTTACTCATTTTCTTCATATTCGTATACAGTATGTTTGCAATTTAATAAATTAACTGAATAATTATAGCATCTAGCATGTGCATTCACAAGATCAAGGTCATGCTAACCAACCAATCAAGTGACAATGGCCTTAACAAGCTCAGTCAATGTCCTTCAATATAACCTTATTGCTGAATAGATGTGATGGGAAAGTTAATCACATGACGGTACCGACTATGTTCCTTGATCTTCAAAGCTTAGGACTAGCAGCCACATCCTACAGATAGAAAGAGGCCGATACAAAAAAATCCCACTTCTAAATCGCTACTGTCCAGTGTGTCCACTCATTGAGGTGGAAGACGAATGTCATTTCCTGTTCCGATGTCCCACAATTAAGACAGAACGTGAACCTCTAATGCAAATAATCCCCTCGCTTGCCACTGATACTACAGAGACCAACACCAAACTGAATGCTATCTTCAACCCTGACCCCCATCTATATCCCCAAATCAGCTCTATTCTCCATAACATGTATGTTGAAAGATCCGTGGCTCCCCAAAATTATACACAGAAAACACCAGCTCCCAGCTGAGCACCTCCAACTAATATATGCTGTTTGTAAATATGTTTATTATGGTTTTGTCAATGTACATTATGTACATTGTAGTATTTTGCCAGTTTTATGTTTGTCTGTTTTTGTATAGTTTTATTAATGCCATACTTTGTAAATGCAAAGTCGAGCAATAAACATTTGATTTGATTTTGATTTGATTTGATCTCACAATTATTCTATGTACATGGGCCATTTTCATGAAAATGTACAAGTAAGGGTAAAGACAAATCTAAAAATAACTTTGAACAGTTTGGCTACCAAAATGGAATTATTCAAGAACTTGTAGGCCACAAAGACTGTTTTCCTATCAGCCAGCTAGAGGCACTGTACTTAACCCCCGAAAATGGATAGAGAAGTTTTTCCCACTCTAGCCCATGTTATTTTCAGGTGGTAACGGAAAAGACATATTGGTAATGGTAAAGACATTGAATTCAAGACCATTTTCTTTTAACTAACCGGTTAGTTTTAGTTTCTTAATGTGAGTGAAGCTGCCTTTTTCTAAATATTCTTTTGGTGTTTTTCAAGTTCCAAGAAAATTTATAAGCAGAAAGTCATTTCAGTTTTCTCAATAACTGTGTTAGTTGCCCAAATTTTTTTTTTGTCTTTACCTTTACATTCCTGTCTTCACCGTTATGGCATTTATAACAGTAAAGACAAGTTTGAGTAAACGGTAAAGACAGATTCAGGGCTTCGTGTTTAGAATTAAGTATGCGAGCTAAAAATAGCCAACGTCAAAATATTTAGGAGAGAGTATTTGAAAGTCAGGCGATTGGTTGCAATATAATACAATATAAAATATGACAGTTTACGTGAGCTAAAGATCACTCTCGTGACATGAATTTACGCGAGTGTTTGCGTGCAGGTGAGCTATCACTCACGCTAAACACGAAGCCCTGAGATTATGTCAGCATGAGGCCGGCTGAACTGGATTAGTGTGTCTTTCATGGTGAATTTATCTTGATACACACTTTCAGATTTCTGTGCTTTGTTTGGTAACAATCATAAATAACTTAACTGATATAACTTGGTAACGGTAAAGACAGACAATAAGTGCGACACACTTATTTTCTCAAATTTGTAGAAAACGTGCTCTGTTGCCACAAGGCGGGATGGAAATGGCTGCCCACAACCTGTTACATTTAGCAATGACAGTGGTGCCCTCTATATGACATTTCTTGTGCTAAATTTCTCCCAAAAAAATTTCTGGTCCTTTTCGAAGTGGGGCAGACATGCATGCGCACAATCATAGCAAAAAACAGTGACCGATGTTGTGGTGCATAGACATTATTCAGTGGAGATTAATGTCAATGTTAGTCAAGTGTGTTCGTGTGCCACAACATCATTCAAAGGTTGAAAAAGTCTCCAGGGGGAAACAGAACAGGTGCGACAGAAAAGACTCGTGGATGTAAGCATACCGTTTTCCTTCCCAAGTATTTAAGGTATGTGATTTGACATTTTGCTGACCAATTCGTTAGACGAGCAAGATCGTGCGCTACATTTTTCCGTTGGTGTCGGCCTCCTAACTAATTTGATGCTAGGTCTCTCAATGAGAGTATTGAGAAAGTTCGGTATGCTTACATCCCCAATTTAGTGGTGAAGGATCTACTAGGTCTATTTAAAATTCTGCCTCAAATCTTTCTTTTTCTGTATTTTGCAGGTCCATTTAAGTTTAATAAGCCACATCGTAATCCCAGAAGTACTGCATGTCAGGGCCATAAATTTATGCCATTTCACGCACATGCATATTTTTCATTAGACCTAGACTAGTAGGGCTCTCCCTGCTAAAGGAGGAGAGCCCTAGCGTTATATCATTTAGGAGGACACGATTGACCTGAAAATGTAGCGCACATTCTTGCTTGGCAGACAAATCCATCAACCAAATATAAAACTGCTTACCTTACATACTTGGGAAGGAACGAGTTATGCTTACAACCACGATCATCTCAACAGGTACTCCTTTCTGGGGTCTTCTTTTCTCTTGCACCTGTTCCGTTTTCTCCTCGACTCCATTTCAACTTTCGAAAGTTGGTCAGACGCGCATGCGTCAACGCGTCAACCAACCGGAAGATAGCGATATTGACATCATTACATCACGGTATTCATCAAAACAGGTCTCTACAAGTACAAACGATCTCTACCTGTAATAATAAAACTATGTCTACCGATCGTTCGCACTTGTAGAGACCTGTTTTGATAAATACCGTGATGTGATGATGTAAATATCGCTATCTTCCGGTTGGTAGACGCATGCGCGTCTGACCAACTTTCAAAAGTTGAAATGGAGTCGAGGAGAAAACGGAACAGGTGCAAGAGAAAAGAAGACCCCAGAAAGGAGTACCTGTTGAGATGATCGTGGTTGTAGGCATAACTCGTTCCTTCTCAAGTATTTAAGGTAAGCAGTTTTACATTTGGTTGATGGATTTGTCTGCCGAGCAAGAATGTGCACTACATTAAATGATATATAACGCTAGGGCTCTCCTCCTTTAGCGGGGAATTTTTCATGAGACAGCAATGCCGCTATCTCGGGACGCTTACTTGCGCTGAAATGCTAAAATTATTCTAACAGCATTTTTTGTGCGAATTACTTGAAAGTTTTGTTGAACCGGAGCTCAGACAAACTACCCCAGGCATTGCTGACTCTCGTGAAAAATGCATGCGCGTGAACCTGCCCTCCTGTCTCGCACCTACCATGATTATGCAGTAACCTGCAGTACTTGCCTCAGATCATGCAGATTGCCTGAAAATGTAGCTCTGGTATAGCCTTGTTCTATACTACATCAGAGAACAACGTTCTCACGTAGTATAGAACAAGGCCATACCAGAGCTACTGAAAATGACAGCCTAATTTTAAGGTTTTTACTTTTGTCAGGGGTTATGCTTGCAAGGCCATGCTTGTATGCTCAATATTTAACCTTTACACAACTACTACATGTATAATAGTCCTGGAACTAAATGCAAAATGCACTGCAGTGGGCAGCTGCAAGTTCATTTTTGCTGTTCTGGCATACAGAATCAGAATGACAATATTTATTAAGCCAATCTTGGCGCCCATGCAGCTGGCGATTGACAATCAAAAGCATAAAACAATTATACAATCAGGCATTAAAGTTACATGTACACTCGCCGGTTCACTAAACACCTTAACAGAGTTGAGACACTCTCTGTATTATAGGATGACTTAAAAAAAATTAAATTATTTAAATTATACTGAATTTAAATTCTACTGTCCAGACACTGGGGCCTGTGAGTTGAGAGGCTCACTGCACCATTTACAAATTCAGACTCCTGTCGTAACTATGGTTTTGGTGTAACTGTAAGACCTCCCATTGAAAAGGTAATATCCTGGACAAAAGACTGACAATACATCTTGCAGTAGCCCTAGCAGGGACCTAATGATAATGACAGTATCATTACATTATGTCCCTCCTGGGGCTAATCCTGCAGCAGATCCTTTGTCAATTATATTTCGTGAGTCTTACACCAAATCGTTGCCCTTACTTACCTACTCAAGTCACGGAACAACAGCAACGAACAACCAGAAAAAAGCCAATAAAAGAAAGTGAAACGTGTACTATTAACAGTTCCAGCTAACGTGCGATTTATACAGCTCTAAAGGAAGTGACATCACAAGGAAACTTCTAGATCTCAATTCCCGCGCGTTCTCTCCCGTGACAACTGCGAATCAAATGATATTTTACAAACTTGTCCTTTGGAATCAGCCAACCGCGTCGTTCGTCTCAACTGACGAAGTTTCTCGGCGAAAGCACGTGTTGTTTTCTCCAATAGTATGAGAATTGCTGAGAATTTCCCCGAAAAGTGACACAAGCCAGCATAGCAAATTCCCATGTAACCTGAAATGGATTTGAAGATATAAGCTCATATAATATTCGTCTCGTTACTCGTCCTACATTTATGTATTTATGCATTTTTTTTATAAAATTCTGAAATTCTCAAGGAAGAAATGTTGTATTTTACCAGGGATTTAGAGATTTAGTCAATCTCTAAATCCCAGATTTTACTGAAAGCATAGCCTACCATTTGAAAACATCTGTGGCAAAACAAAAAAATGCATTTGAAATGAAATATATACATTGGAAAAAATAACAGTTCAGAGCTTTGAATGAAGCTTTTCACCGAGAAGATTCGAAATGCACACTCGTGATTTCGTCTAGATTTCTTTGTGATTCTGTCACGGAGTAGATTCGACCCGTGTGATATGACCCAATCACCCTTTTCTTCATCCTCGCGAACCAGTGTATCGATCGCCCTTCTGCCAGGATTTAGGATTTATCTGGGTTTGTGAAGATTTATGTCTATTCTCACGAGGAAAACAGTACGTTTTATCATCATTGGGTACTGCCATGTATGTTAGTAAGAGATAGCATATTAGAACGATCAGATCGAAATAGAACAGCAAAAAATTAAGACAAGCAACACCAGTAAAGGGTCCTGCTAAACACCGCCCGGGACCGCCCGGAACCGCCCGGGACCGCCCGGGGGTCGCCCGGGACCGTCCGGAAATCGCCCGGCACCTCAAAGGTTCGAAGGTTCGGCCTGTGGCAAAAATTGATAAAATATGGAATAGGAGGTAAAATTTTTAACGTTATACAAAACATGTACTAAAATATTAAATCTTGTGTAAAACTTGATGACAATATCTCGGCATTGTTTGCATGTAATACAGGTGTAAGACAGGGTGAAAATTTATCGCCTATTCTTTTTTCACTGTTTATGAACGATCTTGAAGATTTTCTACTACATAAAGTAGAAGGCATCGCCATTACTAGTGATGACGACATCCTATCTACTATTATACATCTCATTGTCCTGCTATATGCAGATGATACTATCATTGTAGCGCAAAGCCCTGATGATTTACAACAAGCATTAGATGTTTTTTCAGAATACTGTCATATTTGGAAACTCGATATCAATACAGATAAAACGAAAATTATAGTATTTGGTTCCAGAAAATGTAAACAGGAGTTCTTTATTACGGGTAAACAGATAGAAATTGTTGATATGTACAAATATCTTGGTATTGTCTTCAGTAAAACAGGCTCCTTTGTGAACGCTATGAAACGCATTGTCGAACAAGCAGGTAAAGCATTGTATCTTTTATATGCCAGGATAAAAAACTTATATCTTCCTATTGACTGTCAGCTTCTACTGTTTGACCAAACTGTCGTCCCCTTACTACTCTATGGTTGTGAGATCTGGGGGTTTGGTAATACTGGTATTATCGAATTGCTGCATACAAACTTTCTCAAACATATACTTTGTGTCAGGAAAAGTACTCCTCATTTTATGTTGTACGGAGAACTTGGCAGATACCCGCTTATGCTAACTATACAGAAACGAATGTTGTCATTCTGGGCCAGGTTAATCCAAGGCAAAGTCTCTAAACTTTCATACTTGATATATAAACTCTTATATAACAGCTATGTATCTGGAACTTTTAAAAGTAAATGGGTGAACTTTATAAAAACATCTTTAGACAATGTTGGATGTAGTGATATCTGGCTTCATCAAAACGCCGGGAACATACTCTGGTTCACAAAGTATATCGAACAGCTACAAAAAGATCAGTACCAACAGACCTGGTCAACCATTGTGAGTAACTCTTCAAAAGGTCTTCATTACTCAAGCTTTAAAACTGCTATACACCTCGAAAACTATCTTTACATATTACCTTTCAAAATTTATCATCCTCTAGTCAAATATAGACTGTGTAATCACAGACTACCAATAGAAGTCGCCAGATGGACGAAAACTCCGAGATTAGAAAGAATATGTACCCTTTGCAACTTGAACACAATTGGAGACGAACGTCATTACATCTTCCATTGTACCCATTTTCACCATCTCAGAATCAACTATATTTCACAGTACTATTTAACAGGTGACTTGGATCTCAAATATTCAGAACTTTTTAATTCAAATCGCATGAAAACGCTGAAAAATTTAAGCTTGTTTGTCTCAGCTATCTTGAAAAAATTTCCCGTTTTATAATATTTCTAATGCTTGTATTTTGCAATGTTGTATATATATATATACATTTTTTCCATGTACAAAATTCAATTTTAATTAACTCCTCACCAGTTAGAAATGTATATTTGTTAAGTGATGAAGGATACACCACCATTCTAAATATGCTACTCAACTTTAGTCGATCATATCTACCTCCCCCATCCTATGGGATTAAATCCCATAGGATGGGAACGGGGTGGACATGATCTCATATAGCCCAATGTGGCACTTCTCAAGGTCCGCCGATGCCCCAAGCCCTTCTCTGAGACTTTCGGCTTTTCGGTCCATTCAGAGGAGGAACATGATGGCTTGATGCCCTTAATCGATTAGAGTGATATGCGGACCAATTATTTGCTAATTGTGTGTATATTATATTATATAAATATATATATTTATTATCTATATTGACGAAGGCAACAGTGCACGCTATATGTGCTATAATGATCAATTCACTTGTCCAAAAAAAAAAATCTATTTTACCTTCTACTACTTGGAGACATTTAATTTATGTGTAGAATGTAGTATGCATAAACTGAAAGTATGTTTCACAGAATGCATATATGTACATAAGTTAATGAAAAACTGTCTTTTATGCGTTGTAAAGTACCTGTGTGATCTATGTATATTCCAATTGTATTGTATTTGTATTATTGTAACCACTGTATTGATACCACCTCCGCACGAAATGTATATACCTATCTTTACCATTTATGTCACGAATTGTGACCAGTGTGGAAAATAAAGTTGAAGTTGAAGTTGAAGTTCAACTTGACATTCTGTATTATTTTCTTCTGTGGATCACTCCACGTGTAACACTAACAATGTGGCTTTCCATTTTTTTTAAAATTCGTAGTCGGGAGATGGAAAGCTCGACATCGCTCCCGTATTCCCGCATTCCAACTCACAAAATGTTGAGTAAAAAGATGGAAAGCTCTGCATTGCTCCCGTATTCTAGCTTTACGTAATTTGAAAGTAAGATGGAAAGCTGAAGCTGGACACTGCTCCCGTATTTCAGCTTTCTGTCTCGCAAAATTGCGGTCGACTAAAAACTGCGCGGAACTGCGCAGAACTGCACGGAGCTTAATTGCAACTGCGTGTGGATTATTTGATGGTTTTTTCTTTATTTGCTGACGAGCAGAATATTGATATGTTGATTGTGTTACATACTTATTATTTATATATTGTTATCATCTCCGTAATTGGGTCATTCGGACCTGTATGAGTAATGATTTAAATAAACTAAACTAAACTAAACTAAACATTCATTAAACCCATTGATAACGGGCGCCTTACTGTCAATTCGGGTTAACTTGTTTAATCACTGCCGACAAATAACCAAGGGATTAAATCTCGCCAATACCTCACCAATTATCTCCTGCCTAATTCGGATTGACTTGTTTAATCAATGCCGAGATATAATCAAGGGATTCTGTATTAAATCATACCAATACATTCTGCCTAAGTTAGTTTATTACCTCGATTTACGCGCAATTAAAATTCATACTCAATTTACGTCCAAACAGAAACAGCAAGCCTTTTGAAATAGACTTAAGAGAATCTGCTTGGGATGAAGCTGCCATGGATTTTCGCGCAGTTAAACTTTATGCCAAATTTGCTTACGGGCTCGATTTCCGCGTAGTTGAAATTTATACCAAGTTCACGTTCGGACAGATGAAATTCATACAGGCAAGCCTTTTGAAATTCATACACATCAGACTTAGTTCAATCTAAGAGAATCTGCGTGAGTAGTATACAAGGAGTCAATGGTTCTCATTTTTTTTCACTGCGCATGCGCAGAACTTGATTTGTCTTATGTGCGCATGCGTGAGTGGGGCGTGAGTGATGTGTGAGGGGGCGTGGCATCCTAATGTGAGTGGGGTGGGTTTAAAATGGCGGCTTATGAAAGTCCGCCATTTTGAACCCACCCCACTCATTATTGGGTGAGTGGGGTGGGTTCAAAATGGCGGCCATTTTAAACCCACCCCACTCACCCAGGTCAATCACGGCTTAGGGTGTTGTGTGTGTAAAATAAGGGGCCGCCATTTTGAACCCACCCCACTCACATCCCAGGTCAATCAGTGCACGGGGTGAGTGGGGTGGGTTCAAAATGGCGGCCATTTTAAACCCACCCCACTCACCCAGGTCAATCAGTGCACGAGGTGAGTGGGGTGGGTTCAAAATGGCGGACTTTCAGCGGTCGGAGAGAAAATAGTGTGCCGCCATTTTGAACCCACCCCACTCACCTCGTAACGCCATTTTGAACCCACCCCACTCACCCTGATTGACCTGGGTGAGTGGGGTGGGTTTAAAATGGTGGCTTAGGGTGTTGTGTGTGTAAAATAAGGGGCCGCCATTTTGAACCCACCCCACTCACCGGGTCAGTCTATGAGTGAAGATGAAGGGGTCGTGGGCAATGTGAGTGGGGTGGGTTCAAAATGGTGGCCCTTTATTTTTCCCCGACCGCTTAAAGTCCGCCATTTTGAACCCACCCCACTCACCATTTGAACCCACCCCACTCACATCCCAGGTCAATCAGTGCACAGGGTGAGTGGGGTGGGTTCAAAATGGCGGCCCTTTATTTTTCCCCGACCCCTTAAAGTCCGCCATTTTGAACCCACCCCACTCACCCCGTGCACTGATTGACCTGGGATGTGAGTGAGGTGGGTTTAAAATGGCGGCTTATGGTGTTGTGTGTGTAAAATAAGGTGCCGCCATTTTCAACCCACCCCACTCACCGGAAAACGAATAAAAGCAGTCGATTTTTAGGGAAAGGGTGTATTTCAATTGGACTTACCTGCCTGTCTGCCTCCCTGCCTGTTTGCCTGCTTGCCTATCCGCTTGTATGAGACGAAAAGCATGAGACGTGGAGAAGATTTTCCCTTGGACCCAGCAGCACCTCCGGTTGAAGTCTTGCCTGAAGACGAGCGTGTGAGGGTCATTTATCAACGACACTGGGCTACCATACGCCATTGTTTTCACCGTAACCGTTGTCTTTTGGATTTGTACAATTTTCGGCTGGAGGACCTCACGTATCTCACTACCTATGCCGAGAACATTTTCAAAGATCAGGTGACGGCCTATAAGTTGAATATGACATTTGGGTATATCTTACGGCACAAGGAGACGGACCAACTGCGGTATTTCTATCCCAGCAATAATACCTATGTGTTTGATCAGCCGTTCACGGTGACGAATGCGATTTCTCTCGAGCCCCTGATCGACCAATTGACTACGTTGGATCCATTGGAATGGGCCCAGTTGCAACGCCCCAATACCCAATGGCTTGTGGAAATGGTGACTAACGTTACATTTTTCGTCACGAAAATGCGAGATCACCCGATCGGTGCTCCTGTACAACTTCCCCCGTGGTTGTTTCATCGACAAGGCCTGAATGGATTAACAGCAGGGCGAAAGGGGCCCTACAAAGACCGGAAATGTCTGTTTCGATGTTTGGCCGTGCATCTGGACGAGTGTAACCCCCACGCTTGTGACACAGTGGCCGATGGCTATTGGGAGGAGTATTTAGAGCAGCAAGACATGGATAAGCGGCACTTCCGTGGCGTTCCCTTTAAGAATTTGGATGACGTGGAAAGACTGTTCGATATTAATATCTTTGTGTATCGATTACGATGCGAGGAGGAGGATACATTTGTGGCTGAATTGGTTCGGCGATCAACAGAACGGTATGCTGCTACCATGAAAGTCAATGTGTTCGATGACAATGGCGTGAGTCATTTTTCCCTCATTTACAATATGAGTCAGTACGCTCAGTCTTTCAGTTGTGCCCAATGCCATCGTGTGTTTAAAAAGTCTTACAACTTACATCGCCACGAGAAAACCTGTGACAACAGTGTCAAGCGAGTCTATCCGGGTGGCGTGTATCATAATGCACCTACTATTTTCCAGGAACTGGCCGATGAGGGTGTGATGATACCGGAGGAGGACCGTTATTTCCCCTTCCGGGCATGCTATGATTTTGAGGCCCTGTTAGAGCCCATGGACCTGTTTTCGGCTAAAACACAGTGGACGCAGCGCCATATCCCCTCAGTGTCAGCATTTCAACCAACGTGCCCGGCTATGACGCTGCACCGGTGTGTTTCGTGTGCACGGTGGAATCCCATGAGTTATCACCCGTATGATGGAGTATGTAGAGGAAGTCAGTGCGGCCAGTACGGAATTGTTGGTGGCCAAGTTCGAAGACGTACTGGCCCAGCTGGACGACCGCATTCCTGTACCCCGGTGTAGCGTTCAGCGATGATGAAGAGTCCGAGTCCGAGTCGGAGCCGGAATCCCAGTCGCAGCCTCTGCAGTCGCAGGATGTCTCTTTACCGAAACCGTATGGCCGACGGTGTGAGCACCACTTACTTGGACTTGTAAAATGTCGAACACTAACTGTGGATACACAAATGTAAAAGTCAGGATGGCCGAGTGGTCTAAGGCGCCAGTCCTAAGTGCTGGTCAGCAATTGCTGGTCGTGGGTTCGAATCCTACTCCTGGCAGAACTTTTTTGTATATATACCACTACTATTCTATGTGTACATACCCTACTATTTTGTACCCTGTATTTCTATTTTGTATAGTCTAATCCTTGTTGACTTAAATAAAAAGAGAAAGTCAAAACCCATCATTGTGTTTTTTTCATCAATTTATTCAACGTCAGAACAACAACGTCATAACAATAATAAACAAGGGAGGTCTGCGCGCAGTACATTTTTTTAAGTTAACCAGAGAAATGGAGCATGCACATTAAAACGAGAGGCCGTCCAGTCATAGACGAGAACATCCCGGTCTTCGGCTTGACAATAATCATCAAACATATGTACAATGGTAGGCATAGAATGTCCTCTACTCCGGTGAGTGAGATAAAACACACAGTACTGTCCGCACACACTACTCAAGGGGCCTTGTAATCTTTGCGTATTCCAACGCCACTCTGTAGTAGAGACGTCCATGAATTTCACCAAATCGGCATGGAGGGGTGCAAGTCCGTAGGAATCAAAGTATTCGCCTTGGCCTTGGGTGTCCACGTACACAGCTATCCAATGTTCACCGGGTCGACTCCTCGGGTCTGTATTCAGGATGTAGGCTGCAGGGGTGATGGAGTGGGTGGGAAACACATTGCGTGGAAACACACCTCGAAAGGGGATCTTGGCATCTCGCTGGAGTATGTCCATCAGCTATTCTGTATCCATGTTTAGCTGGAGAAGTCACACAGCACGTTTCTTTGCTCATCCACGCTGATGACGTTATCAAACTCGGCGTAGCAAATCACGTTAATGGTGCTGGGTAGAGGGGTGGAGAAACGCAGTTCCAACCGTAGGTTTCCTTTCTTCAGTAAAGCCAGCTGATGATCGTGTTCCAAGGTAGGGGTGAGGTCAAAGGCGAACAATGTGTACCCATTGCTAAAGTCTTTTCGACTGATGGTATTGCCTTCGTCCTGGTTGTTTTGTCCTGTGGCTGTAAACAGGTTCAGGTAGGTCCGCACATAGTTTCCCTTAGTAAAGTCCGGTTGTAAGGGACGGGCTGGAATTTGATGGCCGGCCACGTGCAGTGCCACAAAGTTGATGTTGAAATGATCAAATTTGAACGGATTCTCAGCCCAATTTCCATTGAATGCGGTGTTGGTCACACACCCCAGGGTAAGACGTTTAGGCAGATCTCCTAGAAATAAATTCTCTCTGTTGGCCATCATCGTACCTGCGGGCACAGAGAACACCTTGGTCTGTACGCGTCGGATGGGATACAGGGCTTTTTTTTTCGATAAGGCTTGCATGTGACTCAGCAACACCCCCTGTTGCAAATCTACCGTACGGACAAACAGGGCTGCATCTTCAATGATGATGTTGTAATCGATAGCTCCCTCCCCACCGGCCATTAAGGCGAACATAGGTGAGGAACGGATCAACTTGATCTTGATGGATACACCGTTCATCATGTAGCGGTCTTGCAGGAATAGATCGGCGTGCAGTCGTCCCATCATATCGATGGACTTGCTTTCTCTTGCTAATCTTTTGCGTCTGGCGTACCCATTATTGCCAGGGAGTAGCATGTTCTGGTATCCGGGTGTATCCCTGTAGTACAGCGCAGCTTGTAAGTGTGATAGTTTGGCATCACTGCCGTACGACAACAGCGTCTCCAGGTAGGCTCGATACGCATACGTATTGGTGGACGTACTGATGAGTCTATCGTTCAGACTGATATCCACCTGTTGGAACAGGGAGTGCAGCCAAAGATTCACCGGGGATACATTCGCAGTGGCCGCTATGTCCGTCCCGTCCTTGTTCGTTATTTTAGCTTTCACGTACAAGTAGGTGTGGGCTAAATCCAGGTAGGCCGTATCTTTGTTTTCAATGGTAAATTCTACGGGACCCACTCCCGTCAGGCTAGCCAAGGGTCGATGTTCTACCCAACGTCCTTCGGCTACACTGGTTTGGGTGGGTGGAATAGTCCACAAATCCAATTCACTGTTGGTAGACGGACATGACTCGGAGTGAATGAAGGCCATTATGCGAAGATATCTCTCCTACTACTACTCTTCTTTTTCTTCTGGGGCTTAGTCCTTCTCCTCTGGGGTGTGCGTCGTCGGTGTGTTGGCCGTCGACTGACTCTTCGCGGTGTCGGCGTTTGTCTTTTAAGGGCTTTGGCGATCAACACACTCCCGGCTTCTTTAGCCCGTCGTTTGAAGGCTTGTCGGGGTGCTGTGCCTTCCATCACATCACCGGCCACGCGCAATCCACTGCGTACCGCTTGTTTTCCCACCGCTTTCACACCCCGTGTCACCATGGGTAAAAATGTTTTCACAATGCTGCCCAGTATGTTTCCCAAGCCGTGACCTCGTTGCATGCGTGCCCCGCTAAACATGGGCATGCCTCCTCCCGTTTGTTTCTTGTAGTAGTCGGCATAGCTGGGTGTATGGCACTGGTAAGGCACGTACATATTATACGAAGTGAGGGGAGCGGGTTTGTTGAAAAGCAAGTGTCAGCACCACTTTTCCTCGTTCGAATGGGATCGGACGTCCCGTGTCATCTCTTATATCCACCGTGATCGTGTCGATATCGGTATGGCGTACGGGCAGGAACATGATAGGGTTGAAACTGTGGGTGGCTTGTTCGCCATACGTCTTGCTAATGGGTACCACCCGTAACAGAGGTGAGTTCATATCACCCACAATATGGCTGTCCACGGCATCCGAGTAGACGTACAGTCCGTACATACCTACTTTCATATCCATCAAATGTGTACCGTTGACAATGGTGGAACCCCTGACGACGCTGTAAGGCATCCTTAACATTTGCGTTAGTGTAGGACTGAGTTTTATGTTCACGTTGTCGGTGAGGCTGATAGAGCTCTTGTCGTTGTGTACGTTGACCTCGAAGGCTATGTTTCTCTTGAAGCGCAAGGCTGTCAGGGTGGTTATATCTGCCGCGCTCTGCTTTATAGTCTTGTACTCCATCATGGCATTCAGAGCCTGTATGAACTTCGCCGGTGTATCGTATTGGCCTGGGGGGAGAATCAGTCTGTAGATTTTTTCTTCGTAGGTCACTTCGTACCATACTTCTCCGTCTTGTACGTTGTACCATGAGTAAGGGTATTGAATCTCCACCAGTCCACATTCCCATCGTCCAGGTAAATGTAAGGGTTGAGGTAATTGAGTGACATACTTGGTCAAGGTGTTGTCAGGAAACACATCGAGTGAACTATTACTGGGCAACGTCAGGTAAAACATGCCGACTGAGTGGTTCTGGCTTCTGCACCGGGTTTTTATAAAGATTCCCAGGCCTTGGGCGCTTTACCGGAGCGTTGTGATCGTCGCTGTAACTTAGATCGGTTAGGTCCCCTTCGTCGTTGTTGTGGTGTTTTGGGCTCCCAAGAAGAGGGTGGTGCAGGTTGATGTCGGAGGTTCGACATAAAGGCCCAACGGTTAGGATTTCCTACCAATTCTTGTGGGATGTGACTGTCTTTTAAGCCCTGAGCAAAGACTTCCCAGCCCGGGGGATTAGAGTGTTTGCGAGAACGCACCATATCATTGATCAAATCGGTCATATGAGACCCCGGCACCACTTGGTTTCGAATCAGTAGTTTTCCTTCCGCATTCCAACTCATATCGGCATGCTGTTTCACCCGGTCCAACAATAAACGGGCCTTGGTCTTGTAGGCTTTAGGCACACTGCTCAACACTTCTTCTTCCAGCTGAGGTGAGGGTAGTGATGAGGGTGATGGGGTGGGCGTGGTAGTAGGTAGTGGTGGTGGGGTACTAGTACTCCCCCCTCTATATTGATCCATAAACGTCTGGTACTGGTTCAGCGTATGATGGTAGAGTTGAATTTTCTCGTGATCGGGCAGTCGACGTTGCAGTATATTATTCATTTCTTCATCCAGAGACTGGAGTTGTTGCACTGTGGCCGGGACGGGATAGGGAGATTGTAAACTCTGTAACAGTCGAGGTTCGACCAGCATCATTTTTTTCGTATGCTCCATTTAGCGTCCCAAGATGGAACCGAGTAACGGGCCCAGTACAGTAGCGGCTAAGGGCGCGAGGAGTGCGCCGAGAAATCCACCTCGCTGTAACACCTGTTTCTTTTTCTTCACACTGCCCGTTTTCTTGACCAACGTTCGCAGACCCGCCTTGTGCCGTTGCAATTTCCCTTTCTGCAGAGGACTGAGGGGAACATTGCCTTTTAACACATTATGGGCTACTTCACACAAACACCGTACCAAGTCGGGATCCGCGCCGCGCACCAGGGCCCGGGCTACTTCCGGGGGCGCGCTGCGTAATACCCGCAGAGCGGGCGCGTGCTTGCGTACGCGTGCAGACATGTTGAGGAAATGAAGGCTAGCGACCGTTGTCTTCTTCTTTTATCTTTTTTCATTTGGGGGTGTACACCGTCTGTAGTTCACCGGGAAAAATCAGGGTACGCAATCGCAGGGGGGAGGGCGTGTCTTGTTTCAAGTCGATGAGGAGATAGCCATGCGCAGGTTGGGTCGCATCTTCAAAGGCTTCTCGTACAAAGGCCGTGTTCTTAGGGTACATCTGTTGAGCCAGGTGGGTAATTTGTGACGCGTCTCTGGGGTTTTTAAATAACACCACATACTGAGCATTCAAACTAATGTTCCGGTGTTCTTTGTTTTTACTGAAGAGATTCTGTACGATGTAGATAATGCTCAACCGACGATGATGGCTGCCTTTGGTAAAGAGCCGGGTGATTCGACTATCCGTTTCCGTCATGAGATCGTCGACCACGACCAAGGTGTCTGGGGGTAGTTCCTCAGGCGGTAAGCCTTCCACTAAGGTGAGTCCGGGGACACGGGCCAGTGCCTCATACGCGGGCTGCCAAGCGCCATAACACCACAGGATGCGAGCTAGAGGCGGTGAAATCAGGGCTGACCCATGTTGGATGAGACGTTGAACAAAGTGTGATTTTCCCGACCCGGTCGGTCCAGCGATGAGGCACGTGAATGGATGCTGCCATCGTGGGTCCATTTTCTTTAGGGGGTGATTTGACGTTTAGAAGTCAGTTGTCGGGGCCGGCGCAGGAGATAGTACTCGAAGGGATACCGTTGTCGGGGTAAACGGGGTGATGCACGGGCATCCACTTCAAAACTGTTGAGCGGCATCGTAGTAGTAGTAGAGGGTAGAGTGGAAGGCTCGCTTCTCAGGGATGATGATGGAGGATGAGTGGTAGTCGTAGTACGGATCGTCGTGGTCGTGGGCTGGATGTAGCGGGGTAACGTGATGGCTGGAGTAGACGATGTGATGGGTGTCTGCGTTGAGACGTGACGGACCCTTGGCGTCTTGGCTGGTGTAGGCAGTGGGGTCGTGGTGGGTGACGGAGAACGCAGGGTGTTGAAACAGGATATCACGTACGATAAATCGTAGAACACACCGGTAAATAACGTACCCAGAACCACGACTAGACACAACACAGTACCGACTTGTGCTTTTCGAGTTCTTAACAGTAAGGGTAGACGTGTACTATCCATGGTACAAATCCTATACTGAAGGCGGGTGGTGATAGGCGTTAGAATTTATAGACGTTTCATGTCACGGCCGGATACCCAGGAATTAAACGAACGAGGCCAGCCTTGCCATTTGACGAAATGATAGGGAATCCCACGTCGACGTTCCGTTTTCAAAATCTTTTCCACCGTGTAATAGTCTTTCGGTGTTTTCACTATGGGTTGTAATTCTGCCTCGTAAAACGTGCCTTGCAGTCTCTCTCCTTGTAGATCTTCCAGTTGATAGACGTGGGGTTGTCGAGGTTTATGGCGCACGATGACAAAGTGTTCGTCACTCCAGTTCGGTAAATACCCTTTCTCAAATTGTCCTTTCACTTTACTGATCCGCACTACATCTCCCCGTTTGTAACGGGGTGCCGTCAAGGGTGGACTGGAGGAGTACAGCGTAGCACGCACTTGATGTTCGTTACCTTCTGTCACAGTACGGGGCGCTCGCTGGATACTGCGATGATAGGCCCTATTGTAGCCTTGCACCAGTTGAGGAAGTACATCCAGGTAGCGTCGTGTGTTTTGAGCCGTAAAATATTTGTACATGCGTCCTTTGAAGGTCCGATTAAAGCGTTCCACTACCGATGCTTTCGTCTCATTGTACGTGTGAAAAAAAAATACCTTCTTTTTCTTAAGAAAGGCTTGAAAGGGTCGGTTGAGAAATTCTGTGCCTTCATCTGTTTGTAAATAAAGAGGTTTGCTTGAAAATCTGCTGAAACGCGGCTATGAGATTCTCTCCTGTTTTGGTACGCACGGGCAGGACCCAGGCATATTTGGATAGAATATCGATACAGGTCAATATGTACCGATGTCCATCATTCTGAGGTGCAAATCGACTCATGTCGACTAAATCCGCCTGCCATTGCGCGTCTATCCCTCCCACGATGACTCGGTTACGACGAAAATGACGTCGGGCAGCTCGATGCAAACTGTACGTATCCTGAGTTTTTAACCAGTCTCGAACTTCACTTCGACTAATGCCTTGGGCCGCTCGAGTCAATGCTCCCACACCACTATAGGCAGCTGCACTCGTCGGATTATAATACAAATCAGTTAATACTTTGTTAATAGACGTCTCCTTTTTTTTTCCGACGACCGCCGCCGCATCACGCACTTCGTTCGCCCCCGTCCGTGTCGATCTCTTCCCGGGGTGATACTGACCCTCTAGCCGCTGTGCATTCTTTACATATAGGCCTTTTTTCCCCGGCTGTAGTATCTGGTTTACAGAAACAAAATTCTGCCTCATGTAGTCTTTCATCAGGTTCAGCGAACGCGTCTTCTATAGCACGAACCCACGCTAATTGCTCAGGGGATCGATCGTCCGGTGATAATAACTGGTCGACAATAGGCATTATTTTCTTCAAGGCTTCCCACACAGAAGGAGTTAGGCTGATACTGCGCGTATCTTTGTAGCGGCCCACACGTATGCACAGGGGTGGTAGGGTATAAACGTACATGGCATTATCCAGGTGAACGAGCTCTCCGTCCAATTCTCCGCTCAACACGCGTTTAAATTTATTCCACCCATCACGCTGTAGTGTCACGGGATTCCATAGCGATTCAGCGGGCGTCCAGTAAATAGCTAGAGCGTCTTTCGCCAGTTTGACTTTATCTGCATAAACGTATAACCGTACACTCGGAGTAAGAGGCAATATGGCACGTAGTGGTAGCGACATGCTTGCTCTCAATGTCCAACTGATACACACTCTGTCTCTTCCCCTGGTATTTATAGGCTCTATTCTGTGAGAGGCGGGTCGTGTGCAGAGAATACTTTATCGACCACATGAACTATTTTTTGCAAACCCGTCCACAGATCGGGATCTAGCGTAAATCCGCCTCGTTTGAGAGAGATCAATCGGGCAAAATAAGGGCCGCGAAAAATGTATACATCGTGATCCAGGTAAATACTATCTCCATCCAAATGACCGAATAATACACGTTTTAAGGTAGTCCAGCCATCGGGCGATAATGTGATACGCGCGGGTTCAGGCACGCACCAGCAGCGCGAATCATCATCAATGAGGTCGATGCGATCAGGGTATATTACTATGGTACAACCCGAGGTGAGCGTGCGCGTAATGATCGATTGGGTTTCCGGGTAGAGTACGTCGTCAACTTCGTTAATAATACCTTTCAGCCCCGCCCATAATGGTGGCCAAAGCACAATACCGCTACCGCGACACTGTTCTAACCGGGGAAAAAATGAATCCTCTTTACTCCGCCGCAGGTACACATCGTCGCCGACAGGCAAAAAATCGACTTCGGGTTCTTGGCTTTGTAACACACGTGTCAATAGCGTCCACCCGGCCAGGCTTAAAGTTAATTTCACTTCGATCGGATGTTCCTCGATAAGGTGCAATTCATGCTCGTACACGATAAGAATTACTTTCGACGTCACTTGAAAGAACGCGAGCTCTTTGCCCGGCGATGCCATCATGAAGAATGACAAAAAATACTAGCCCGACAAAAATTTATATAGATCGATTCAATTTTTCATGGTTAAAAATAAAATACCCTGGGAAAATTAATTTAACAAGGCCATTATTTTTTTAGACGCTCCCCGAGTGGATAAATTAAGAGTCTGGACTCATACGAGGATAAACAATAACATTAGTGCATTGCTGGACTCGAATTTCAAGTCTTAATAATTACCTGAACAACCATAGGGCTGTGAGAGAGTGAAACCCGAGGCTTGCCAAGCCATAGTATATAGGTAATACAGGCTCTACGTACGTGAAGGGTTTTTTTAAATAATGGGGAACCCCTAGTACGCATGACACAGCTTATAAATTTAAGGAACCGTTAATTCACGGAACCAATGACTGAAATAGGTAGCCCACATCCTTTTCATAATGTTACCTTAATAAAACAATGTAATACATACGACAAACACATTTAATAAATTATCAAACAGCATAAATTGGTAAAATGCACTTTACCAAGGGGCCGCAACTCTGTTGCCTCGAAAATTGGCCCGCCAACTGCGTAGAACGTGCTTCTTCGCCGTAAAAGAAGGCACTGTTTTCTTGATTTTTTAAAGTTCTCATGAACGAAACGAGCTGGAATTTTCAGGGCCTGCGTATCGATTGCTAAGTGATAGACTTGCTCTATTTTTAATCCATAAAATTAATTTATTTTTAATGAGCCGGGTTTTCCGTATTTTGCGTATTCGAAGATTACGGCTCGAAACTCGGTAAAAATTAAAAATCAGGACGTAGTCAAGGGGTAGACGGCTGAAATTTTTAATACGAGCCCCTGATTTATATGAGATGAATTGGAACTAAAAATTCTATGAGCGGTGAGATGTATTGTAAAAATGACAGGCATTTATAATTCATAATGAAACACACCGAATTTTCAAGGGTTCCCACAATCTTTCGCTGCCTACACGGCATTTTTCGATCGGATGTTCCTCGATAAGGTGCAATTCATGTTCGTACACGATAAGAATTACTTTCGACGTCACTTGAAAGAACGCGAGCTCTTTGCCCGGCGATGCCATAATGAAGAATGACAAAAAATACTAGCCGACAAAATTTATATAGATCGATTCTGGCTAATTTTTCATGGTTAAAATAAAAAAATACCCTGGGAAATTAATTTAACACTGCCATTAATTTTTTAGACGCTCCCCGAGTGGATAAATTAAGAGTATGGACTCATACGAGGATAAAAAATAACATTAGTGCATTGCTGGACTAGAATTTCAAGTCTTAATAATTACCTGAACAACCATAGGGCTGTGAGAGAGTGAAACCCGATGCTTGCCAAGCCATAGTATATAGGTAATACAGGCTCTACGTACGTGAAGGGTTTTTTTAAATAATGGGGAACCCCTAGTACGCATGACACAGCTTATAAATTTAAGGAACCGTTAATTCACGGAATCAATGACTGAAATAGGTAGCCCACATCCTTTTCATAATGTTACCTTAATAAAACAATGTAATACATACGACAAACACATTTAATAAATTATCAAACAGCATAAATTGGTAAAATGCACTTTTCGAAGGGGCCGCAACTCTGTTGCCTCGAAAATTGGCCCGCCAACTGCGTAGAACGTGCTTCTTCGCCGTAAAAGAAGGCACTGTTTTCTTGATTTTCTAAAGTTCTCATGAACGAAACGAGCTGGAATTTTCAGGGCACGCGTATCGGGTGATTAGTGATAGACTTGCTCTATTTTTAATCCATAAAATTAATTTATTTTTAATGAGCCGGGTTTTCTGTATTTTCGTTTTCGAAGATTACGGCTCGAAAACTCGGTAAAAATTAAAAATCAGGACGTAGTCAAGGGGTAGACGGCTGAAATTTTTAATACAAGTCCCTGATTTATGTGAGATGAATTGGAACTAAAAATTCTACGAGCGGTGAGATGTATTGTAAAATGACAGGCATTTATAATTCAGAAGGAAACACACCGAATTTTCAAGGGTATATTTTTTACGACACTGTCAATATTTGTGTTTCTTTTTCATTTTAAAAACGACTGTCATTTTTCAATAACTGTCAACGCACCTATATTTTTATTGCAAGTTGCACTCAGGCAATTCAATGTATTGTATAAAAAAAATTTAACCGTCTAACGCTACACACTACCGCTATTTATTAATTTTTATTGATTTTAAACCCATAAAAATCGTGTACGGGAGTCTGAAACACCAGATACATTAGAAATAAATTAATTTTCCTGACTAAAAAAACGTGTAGACTCTGGGTGACAGTCGTCTAATAGTTCCATGAAAATTGTGACGAGTTTTATCGAAAAAATAATAAGAAATTTTAATGCTT
>JAVTVY010052971.1:0-26021 GCA_036873755.1 Hanleya hanleyi | reverse complement strand
AATTATCACAATTCAGGTTGGTAATACACTACATCAACGCGTCACAACAGCAAACATACTTTGGAATTCTGTACTATACATATAGCATGATTCTGACACCAGACTTTCCTGAACTCCAAATTTCCCATTCTAATAAAATCAACTTCTGCCCTAGATTTGATACAAGCTTTAACGGCATTTAAAATTGAACGTTTTGATCTAGCCTGATTTTGAAATATGATTTCGTTGCGTGCACACCACACACAAAACTGAAAAACGCTAATTAAGTAAATATACATGGCAGTTTCTGATTTTGACATGGGAATACCGAAAAGCTTGTATACCAAATGATGTTCAGACATATCCGGTGAGAAACCACCATATTGCAAAAGTACACACTGAAAATATTGAAAGACAGACTTAATCATATTGCACTCAATAAATAAATGTTTCTGCGTTTCAGAAAAGGAGCAAAATACACAAACATCATCAGTACAAACATTATGTCTGAGTAACCTTTCTTGTACAGGTAAAATACCATGCACCAACTTAAAGGAAAAGTTAACTAAATTGTTGTCGAGAAAGGTGTGAAATACCCTGTTCCAAATAACAACCCACGGCACTGACTTCGAACCGGACATGACACGTGGTACCAGAACAACTTTAGCGAGAAACACATTGTATATATATTTACTGTCATACATTATTGGGGGCAACGGATTCCCATCATAGAATTCTTTCCACGCATTCAACACAAATCGATAAAAGGAAGGTATTTCCATTGCATGAGGAATTGATGGTCTAGCAAAATCAGGACGCACATTTCTCAAAGCAATACCCAACCAATAAATTGCGAAATGTTTCCATTCTGCTTTTGTGTCATAAATAAGACGCAGCATGTGCCGCACAGCAAAGGTCTTCATTTTACAATCCACATTTTGAATGTTTAAGCCCCCTTTATCATACTTATTGTACAAGACCTCTCTTTTTATACCCTCTGGCTTTCCTTCCCATAAAAATTTAAAAGCAGATTGAACACACCTGGTCACACATTGACTTGATAATAACCCGGATTGTACAGTGTACCACAAAACAGCAAAAGCTACAGTATTTATCAAAATTCCTCTGCCTCTTAAAGTCAGATATCTTCCTGACCAACAGGAAACATTCTTTTCCACCTTAGATAGTACATGGTTACAATTCAGCTGTACATCATCTTTTCCAAAATAAATACCGCATATCTTAGCATTATCTACGACCTTAAATCCAGGGACAGGTATATTTTCCTTCCTCCATTTCCCAAGGGGAAGAGCAGAACTTTTATCTGCGTTAAGTTTGGCCCCGGACGCTTCTTCGAATTTACCACCCAACCTGGCTACCTGGATAACAGAACCGACATCTGAAACTATGACAGTTGCATCGTCCGCAAAGACCGTAGTTTTAACCTGTTTATTGGTCCCGGGAATTTGAATGCCCTTAATATCTTCACAGTTCCTGACAGCAGTAATAAATGGTTCCAAAGTGAGTACATACAATAATGGTGAAATTCCACATCCTTGACGGACCCCTCTACTTAAACTAAACCTCTCAGTCAAATGACCATTGACCAGTATTTGACTGGAGATGTTCGTATACAGAAGTCGCACCCATTTACAAAATCCAGGACCAAACTTGTATTTTTCTAAGCATTTGAACAAGAAAGACCATCATAGCTTTAGTCGTTGCCACAATACTATTCTTAGATCTATCTACTTGCTTAAAAATGATTTCGTTATTTTGGGATAACACTATCTTAGAATAGCACAAATTCTAGTGCTGAAAATTTGGTCGAGTCCCGTGCGGGATTCGAACCAGCGACCCCAGAGGCAGGCACCTAATCGCCAGCACTGTATGTCGGCGATCTAAACCACTCGGCCAACGGGCCTCCCACAACAATAGGAGGTAGCAGATCGGTAGTCTTGAAAGCGAACATACAGTACCCCTCTGATGATCGTAATGACACAGCTCCCAAAGCAGAATAGATATATTTTTATCATTTAGAAAGTGATCGTATAACAGTATTTTCGTTATTTTGGGGTAACACTATCTTAGAATAGCACAAATTCTAGTGCTGAATTTTTTTTTTCTTTTGAAATGAAAAAATAGTTTATTCACAGAAATATATACATGCTATTAAGCCGCACAATGGAAGTCCCAACTAAAATATCAATATATCACAGACAAATAAGGATTTCCTGCTCTGACATCTCAATATTCAACTGTAGAATTTTGCAATGTACAAATGGCATTATTTCGACACCAAGTATTCTTGAAAGTGGCCGTACTTAACCGCACAAAATCAACACAAACCGTTGACTTAATACATGCTTTAACCTCCTGATTAATGGAATTCACATATCTCCTTTTGTTTTGATAAATTATCTCGTTTCGGGCACACCAAACACAAAAGAGGCACCCACTTGTCAAGAACGAATACACAGCCGTTTCGACAATCGAACATCAAATAATTTATGTATCAAATGTGCCTCATTAAAAGCAGGGAAAAAACTGCCATACGACAAAAACACCTGTCTCAAATGCATAAAAACTTGCTGCACAACCACACATTCTATAAACAGATGGTTTCTGGTTTCAGAATTGGTACAAAAGACACACACATCATCGGTACATGCATTCCTCCTTAACAAACGTTCTTTCACAGGTAAAATATTATGTATAAGCTTATATGAAAAGTTCACCAGGTTATTGTCAATAAAGTTATGAAATACAGCGCGCCAAATAAGGGACCAAGGCAGTGAGGGCTGAGCCATAACAACCCGTGGCGATTCAACAATCTTACTCAAGAAAGCAGTGTAAAGGAATTTGTTGCTATACATTTTTGTAGGCAACTGCTGCCCGTTATAAAAATCCTTCCAAGCCGACAGTACAAAACGATAGAAAGCCGACGGCTCCAAAGAATGTGGAATACTAGGCCTAGCCCAATCAAGACATACGTTCCTGAGAGGAATACCCATCCAATATAGAGCAAAATGTTTCCACTCCGCATCTGTGCCATAAATCAATTTCAAAACATGTTTTACAGCAAAGGTATTCAACTTACAATCGATATTTTGAATATTCAGACCGCCCATGTCACTGTTATACAAAACGGAACGCTTTAAGCCCTCAGGCTTTCCGTCCCACAAAAATTTAAAAACACTGGATAATACATTGTTTAGATAACATTGCACATTGTGCTGTATACCAAAGAACAGCCAAAGCGACCGTATTTATTAAAACAACAAGATATCGACCAGACCAACAAATGACATTCCTTTTAACCTTATTAAGGATATGAGCACTGTTCAATTCGTCTCTGTTTTCACCGAAGAAAACCCCACATATTTTACTGACAAACATGTCACTGTACAAACTTTCAATTTCAGTTACAACCTCAACATCGTTTAAGACAGACACGTTGCACTTCCAGTAGCCAGGATCCCAAGTTAAAACATTTTCAAAATACATATCAAATAGAGCGCAAGAGTGGTCCGAAAAGGCCACATGTACAACATGCGATAAAGATACAGAATTACATAATACATTAGACAAATAAAACCGATCAATTCTGGTAGCGACTTGACATCTAGACCAAGAAAATATCACAAATTCCGAAGTCACTTTTTAATGTATCAATTTCACTTTTTCCATCATTCCTTGAGGACAAATTACCACCACATTTGTCCATTGTGTTATCTTCTACAAAGCTGAAGTCACCTCCAAGTATGATAACATCATTACCACCTATCAACTTGTCAATATCACTGTTAAACTCTTTCCTGTCTGCCGGTATATTAGGAGCATATATGTTAACCAATTTTACTGATGTGTCATTTATGTCAGCTGAAATTACAATATATCGGCCATGAGGATACCTTTGCACATTCTTGATAACACAGTTAACAGAATATCGTATTATAATGCCTACTCCACAACTCTGAGATGAGCCATAGGCCCACCTACATTCACCAGGAATATTTAATTTTGTTGTGTCAGTGAATTTTTCAAAATGTGTTTCTTGTAGAAACAGAATATCAATTTCATGGTCAAAGACAAATTCTTTAACTTGTGCCTGCTTAACATCATCACGAAGGCCATTTACATTCAAAGTGGCAATTCTAAAACTACCACAAACAGACATTAATGTAACAAGTGAGACAAATAGATTGAACGATATTTTAATAGAATGGGCCTAAGTAAACACCTTGAGCAAAAGTTCATTGTCTTTTGTCCTTTCCAATTCTTTTCCGAGCTTTCCTTGCTCTCGCAACCTTTTGTCTATGTTCTATTAGGGTAAAATCGTCCAAGTCCGACGGAACAGGCGTCATTGTTTCTTGCGACAATTCCACAGACTCTTCATGGTTAATCCCAACTGAGTCATTCACGGAGTCATTCACATTGTTATTCTCTTGTTCTGTTGACTGAGGCTCCTGACTGATGGCCTCGACCACCACAGAATTCAACTCCACTGACGGTACTACCTTTTCGATAGAAGTTGACATGGCTAACTTCTGTTTCTTTAACAGTGGTTTGTTAGGGGACAACGATTCACTAGGAACAACATCAGATGCCACATGATGCACATCGGCTTCGATAACAACCTCATTGGCCCCAACGTCAGCTGGTTCGAAATCATCGATGTCGTCATTAATGCCATTCATTTCGGACTCACTTTCAATCTCATTAACACCTTGAACCACGTCTTCAACACTTTGCTGGTCAACAAAGGAATTATCGGTCACGTCCACCTCCTCGTCTGTGTCACTCCCTGAAACAACATTCTTATGTTGGCGAGGTCCATAGGTTTTAACTCTTGCCGCATAAGAAAATGCCCTTGCACAACATTCAGATGAATTGTGATCATCTGATCCACACATTCCACACCTTTCCACACAGTGAAAGCCGTCATGGGGGTCCTCATGGGGAGAGAAACCGTCGCAGTTCGTACACATTTAGCATGGCATTCATGGGCCTTATGAGCTTTTTGACCACATTTTCTGCATTCATGCACCTGACCAGGGTATGTAAACATTACCAGATCTCCTCCAAAATTAATAAAGTTGGGCACGTACCTTTTCTGATGGCATTTAAAACGATACACACGTATCCCGGTCTTAACATTTGGAAATCCTGCAGAAACTAACAATGGCTTTTTCACGCCCAAACACTCTCCGAATGGCCTCAAAGCCTCTGCAATGGTGTCGTCCAGCATTTCATCAGGGGCCCAATGTGCTGTAACGTTCATGTATACAGAACTTGCCGCGGTGATATTCCATTCCACATCTTCAAGTTGAAAATCCGCTTTTAGCAACAGAGCGTTGTGAGCCGCTTCAGACACCACTTTCAAATAAAAACATTTCTGGAAATAATTCTTCTGAAAACACTGCAGATCTTTCCTTATATCGATCACTCCCTCCAGGAAATGCCGGAAATCACGTTGCGCTGCACTTGAAAATGCTGCATTATCTCTCGTAGCAAAACAAACTGACAGGGTACGAGACAGCTTTGTTGCTGAGTTGAAACTGACGGGTTTCGACATAATGGCGAAACAGTCACACACAGGTCAACGCCTGACGGAAAACACAGAAATAAAGCCCTTATGGGCTATAATCCGTGAAAGACCACAGCAGACAGTCCAGAAGTATTCAATCACAAGTATATGTCAATCCACGTAATCCAAATGTAATAGCACAGTGTTGTTGTTATAAACCAGGAGCAAACTAGACTAACGTCCACACTCTCCAAAATCCACAATGAAACGCGAATTCTTGCGTTTTGGGGGGAAATATTTTCACGATATAATGGAGTAATTCTCTGTTAGATTTGAGAATGCGCCATCAGCAAAAATTGAAAAATACTTGAGAAAATGTTTGCTTGGAGAACCCGGGCATCGATCCCGGTACCTCTCGCATGCTAAGCGAGCACTTTTTTTTTTTTTTTCTTTTGAATAATATTTATTCAACAAATATATCATATATACAAAGTATTTACCAGAGTCGAGAAGGATAAAAACAGGATGATCACAGAAACTCAAGACCTGCGCAAGTTATCTTAATACACTTTGATTACACAAATACATCGAGGCCTGACTGATCAAGGATACAACAATGTGATATTCATTGCACACAAAGCATGGGATTAGCTACTATGGAAAATTAACTTTTAAGCAGTTGTCGTGCTTAACAAACGGATTACAAAAGAGATATCTCTTGTTAAAAACAGGCAAATCACGCTGCAAGTATGTGAACGCCGACTTTACATGTTGTTCCAGTAACTTTTTAAACATAAATGTTGGAGAAATTAGTTTGTCATGATACATTTTCATATTTCTGCGCTTGAAAATTACCAGACGAGCCAGGCTACATACAATATTGAGGAAATAACAGTTTACATTCCGACTTTGTACAGAATAACCGAATAATACAAGTATTTCAAAAGAAACGTTATTCAAGACACTGACGTGAGCAAACCTGAACAGGTCCTCTACAAATGAACCTAAATACTGTAAAAAACTTTGCACCTCCGGACAAGAAAAAAGTATATGCCTTGTATCTTCTTTGTGCGACAAACATATCACACAGAGATCTGAATCAGCAAGGCCAATTTTACATAGTTTCTCACGCGTAAAAACAACATTGTGCAAAATTTTATAATCCAGCTCTACACAATCCGGGTTTTTACCCATAATGTTATTACGAGCCCAACACTTAAGCAGATCGACGTCTGGATATATGGCAGCCCAAATCGCCAGGGAAGCCGGGTTTTTCAAAATATAAAAAAATGAGCATATCATAGAAATCTCTGACAGCAAGAAGGCATAATGACTTTCTTTTAGCGTTACAGAACAAAAAAGGTTCTCTTGCAGATCTACAGCTACCATCTGAAGCAACCTTATTTATAACACACTTCCAGTTATCAGGAATAGCAGTCAAGAAAAATTCGTACAACATTCGAACCCTGAGTGGATCAGCTTCAGGACACACCGACAGAACAAGTTCTTGCACAGCCAAAACTGGCAGAAATCCAGGAACGACTTCGTAAACAAAATCTCTTATACAGAACATTTTGGCACGTACAAATAACTCGGAATACAAAGTTTTGCCAGAGGCTACGATATTGTGATTGTAAAACATAGGTTGACTCAGAATGTCAACAATGTTCTCTTCAACTTCCAGTACATTTTTCTGAACATCTCTCCATGCTAACATTAATTCCTGATAATAGCTTGGCAAGCATGTGAACATAAAATTCTTATGACTAACAAGAAACAATTCATATGAAAGACCGAGGTCATTCCATCTCGACAAAAAGTACTTAAAACAATGTTTCCAAACTGCCTTGTGAGAATCATTAAAAAACCGTGACAGAAACTTCAAGCGAAACGCCTTCATCTTACATGATATATCAGGCAGATTAAGTCCCCCATAACGTTCTCGCTGAACAATTGCACCATAAGCAACCAAATGGGATTTATTATCCCAAACAAAATTAAGACAGACATCTTTGAGCTCCTTTATCAGTGTCTCTGGTACAGATTGAACAGACAAACATACCACATGCGGGATAAAATAGCACTAGTTAAAATAACCACTCTACCTTTTAGGCTGAGGTTCCTTTGTTTCCACATATTCAAAGTATTCCGTATTTTTTTAATCTTTTCTTTCCAGTTTTTCTCTATACAAAATCTTTTGTTAGTGCCCAAGTACACACCTAAAATACACAAACAGTCTTTACTTATTGGCACTCCTTCAATATTATCATCATTACAATTAACACCAATAACATGCACTTCCGACTTGTCTGCATTTAATCTAGCATTGGAGGCCTTCCCATAAGTGGCAATATGCTTCTGACAGTTTCTAATAGATTCCTTATCTCTCGAGGTTATAGTTATATCATCAGCATGTTGAAAAATTTTGGAAATCACAGGGGATCCAGGAATGGGAATACCCCGTACATCGTCAGAAGCTCTTATCATCGCTCCAAGAGGCTCCACACTCAAAACATATAACATAGCTGAAATCGGACAACCTTGACGCACTGACTTCCCAACCTCAAAATAATTTGTTAGGAAACCATTACATTTAACTGCACTGTGAACATCAGTATAAAACAGTTTAACCCATTTCAAAAAATTGTCCCCAAAACCAAAACGAGTCAAAGTTGCCAATAAATATTCATGTGACACTCTGTCAAATGCCTTTTCCTGATCAAGCTTTAAAAAGTATGATTCCAAATTATCTTCCTCCACAAAAGTCATTACATCACGTATGCTACTTATTGTATCAGCTATGTCCCTACCAGGGACACAGCAACTCTGGCTAGAGTCTACTATAGACCCTATAACACATTTTAGCCGATTAGCCATACATCGAGAAATTATCTTGGTTTAAATATAATTTATTCATATTGATGAAAGGGGAGCGCATTAAGACAACTTATTATTGCGTCTCCCCAGTACAAAAGTATTTGTACATCGACCAAATAACAAGTATTGATATATAACAAATAAAGAAATAGGGAAGGCTAAGCATTAAGCACCAAATCGACCAAATTATTAATAAATTTCAGCTATTGTATTAAAAGGGGAGGCTCGGGGTGTCACAATACCCGGACTGCTGGACAAGAACTAAGACCAGAAAGACCCTGTCTGGACGCCGATAGTACAAAGGGATAAATGGAGGCTGATTGTTTTTGGAGTCAAAAGCGCTTGGTTTTTGTAATGTAATCGCCCAGAAATGTCTGAATGCGTACATTTGTAATCTCATCTTTGTCAAGATCGCCAAATAATAGAATTTTCGAGGTTGGAATACCCGGCATATCGTAAATAGTTGCTAGATTAACTTGTAATAGGATACGTTGAGTGTGGAATATAGGACAATTAAAGAAATAGTGATCCACATTCTCGTCTGGATGACCACAATTACATCGAGACGTGTCAGAAAGGAAATTGTCGAACAAATGTCTTTTAAGATTGCTGCATCCGTTGCGAAGACGACACAATAAAATATTCTCTTTTCGAGGACAAACGTAATGCCAAAAAGGTGGGTTAGGTTTCCGAGACATAGTGAATAATTTGCGCTTGAAAGCTGCAAGAGAAGGCAAGCTTTGAACAGTAGCTGGGAGGGCGTTCCAGTCGCGAACAGTATTTGGAAAGAATGATCCCCCAAATAGCTCGGTACGGCACATGTAAGGAGTATAATAATTAGCGTTACGAACGTTGTACGGATTACGAGTATGTGTTGTGGAAGGGAGGTGATCATACAAAGAGCTGGGTGCCAATCCATTGACGATTCGATAGAACATGGTAAGTCTATGAACTTGACGTCTCCTCGACAATGTTTCAAACCCTGATTCTGCGTACAAGGATTCTAAACTGGCACTGGAAGTAACGCCGGTTATGGTTCTTAATGCATCCTTTTGAATGTGTTCTAATCTATATATTAAATTTTGGCTAAGATTGTCCCATACGACATCACAATATTCTAGACTCGGTCGTATGAAGCTTTTAAACATTATTTCTAAACATTTTCGATTCAGGATATATTTCAGTCCTTTGAATACGGATAATTTTTTCTGTGCTGTATTTATTATACTTTCTACATGAGTGTGCCAACTACCCTTAGTGTTGAATGTAACTCCTAGATGTTTGTGACATGCGGACGGTCGGAGAAGCGAATTGTCAAAGGAGATGGGGAAAGTAGATGGAGAATGCCGTAGTGAGACCAGAAGAGAAACTGTTTTAGCAGTGTTAAAATCAACTAGCCATGTTCTAGCCCACTGTGAGATTATGTCCGTGTCGTGCTCAATCGATGTTATCTGGGATTGCAGGCTCTCAGAAATTACATAGAGGCACGTGTCGTCGGCAAACAGCCGGATGTTGTTCAGAATATTACCAGGTAAATCATTAATGAATAATAGAAACAACAGGGGACCCAGAACGGACCCTTGAGGAACACCTGCGTGAAGGCGTAGTATAGTTGATTCTCTGCCTTGTATTACGACGCGCTGACAGCGATTAAGTAAATAGCTTTCAAACCATTTTAGTAAGCTTCCAGAAACACCAAACTGCTGCAATTTCAATAGTAGGCCACGGTGCCACACCCTATCGAAGGCCTTTGAGATATCGAAGAATAAAAAGAGAACCTCTTTCTGTTCATCAAGTGCCTTGGCAATATCGTAGTAGATGTCGAGTAGCTGGGTAACAGTTGAGTTCGATGGAAGAAAACCAGATTGGTGAGGTGTTATGTCGTGCCTAAGGAAATTGAAAATATACTTAAAGACGACCCTCTCCATGACTTTACTCAAACAGCTCAGCAAAGATATTGGTCGGTAGTTAGAAGATAGATGATGGTCGCCCTTTTTAAACAAAGGTGTTACATTGGCTATTTTCCAATTAGTTGGAAATTTGGATGTTTGAAGTGAATGATTAAAAAATCGACAAAGGATTGGGGCGAGTAAATTCTTTGCCTCAAAAAGACATTTTGGACTAATTTTGTCAGGCCCGATTGCCTTTGTGATGTCCAAATTGGCAAGGATATCGAAGACGTCGGTATTAGTAACAGTGAAGCCATATATTTTTTTTTCTGTATGCAAAGACAGAGGGGGTAATTGTGCATTTGAATCGTCTATATTAGTTATGTTCGTGAAATACGTGTTCAGGATCTCAGCCTTCTCGCTACCGTCATAGGCGAAGGAGCCGTCGGTTCTATTTAGAGGCGGAATATCATTAAAATTAGAGTTGCTGTCTTTGAGGAAAGATTTACTTAGTTTCCACCAATATTTTGAACCAACTCGACCAGTCTCGATCCTTTCAGCTGTTTTGTCTTTCAATTCATTTTTTGCAGAATGGACAAGCAGATTTACATAATTCCTCTGACGTTTAAAACGCAGAATATCGTCTATTAAATGACTTTTTCTGGATTTCTTGAACAATTTATCGCGGAGTCTACATTCAGAAGACTAATAGGTCTCCAATTCTTCAAATAACATTTATCTCCCTTGTCTTTAAATACAAGCGTGATTACACCCGATTTCATGGATCTAGAAAGTTCACCTTTCTCAAAAATTTCATTTAATACATCAAGTAAAATCGGCCCTAAACTAGACCAAAAGTGATTGTAAAACTCAACAGTGAGACCATCATTCCCCGGACTTTTATTCCGGGCCATGCCATCAAGGGAACATTTTAATTCTTCAATAGACAAGATTTCTTCACAGGAAGCCATATCAGGCTCCGAAAGAACACAATCTAAAAACGACAATACAGTTTGCAACTTTTCTCTGTCAATATCATCTTTTTCATACAACTTTTGATAAAAACTGTGAACTTCGTTCAAAATAGGCTCTGTATCATTTACAATCTGACCATCATTTGTTCTCAGTTCAGAAATTAATTTATTTCCTTGCCTATATTTTTCAAGATTTAAAAAGTACTTCGTGTTACGGTCACTCTCATGGATCCATTGAGCCTTCGATTGCAATATAGCTCCATTGCACTTCACCATTTCAAACTCTCTGAGCTGTGTTTGAATTTCTACAACACGACTCGTATCATAATTTGTAACAACCGCTGCACGGCGATATTCATTATCTAGACTATTCTGTAATTTGTACATTTCTTGCTCTTTTTCTCTCTTCTTTCGGGCCCCATAAGCTCTAGCCAATTGTTTAATCTTGTATTTGAGATTATCCCACCAAACTACCTTCTCTGATTCAAACAAAGGACAATCCAGCTGATTGTTAACGAGGTCCCTCACTCTCTGACAAAACACCTCGTCAAACAAAAGCTTATTGTTGAAAACATATAGGCCTGGACCCCTTTCGATTGTTATAAAATCTATTCGCAGTACAACTGCGCTATGGTCACTAATAGTGGTGTGCCGAAAATAAACCGACTTCACCAATGTTGACAGTGAGCGAGTAATTAAAAAATAATCAATTCGGCTCTGCCGAAGAACACCCTCAATATTTCGCCGCCACGTAAATGAAATTTTATCAGGATTATTATATCTCCATATATCTCGCAATTCAGTGTTGACAACAAAATTTTCTAATATTGATCTCGAACGGTCATATTCCAAATTTTTACTAGATCTATCAAGTGCACTGAATACAGTATTAAAATCGCCACTGAATATTTTCCCAACATCTCGTATATATGAGCCAAAATTCTGAAAAAATGTAACTCTATCTTTTACTATATTTGGCGCATAAACACTAAAAACATCAATTTCCATATTGTCAAAAACAAAAGTTAATCTCAACAGTCTCCCTGTACCATCACCGAGCACAGATTTCACACATACTTTTAAATGGTTGGAAACAACAATTGCTACACCTTTGTGACCATCAGTCGAGTTACCATAGAACACTTTTCCTTGAAACAAATGTTCATACTGTTTGATGAAATCATCAGTCCAAAACGTTTCCTGTAAGCAAACAATATCGGCCTTCATACTATGCACGACGTCGTTTATTTTGTTTACGTTTCTTAGGCCATTGCAGTTCAGAGATAATATAACTACCATTGCAGAAAATATAAAGAATGTTTTATAATTCACTTCGTATGTTTGTCCTTTGCTCTGATCTTCGCCCGCGTTAAATTCGGAGTCGCAATCACCCGTTTCCTCCTGTTTCGGATCTCACTAATGTTGTCTCCATTCGCAAGCGATCGTGATCCACGACCTCGGTTCACCGTGTGCCACTCGGCGTCTTCACCATGATCACTTTCATCTGTTCCGTCATTGTAATCCATTTCACCTCCTTTGCCCTCTGCTTGAGACCTCACATTTTCAATAACACATTCATTTGAAACAACAGCTGGTGTAACCAAAACCTCAATCTCCTCGTTGCCTTTTGTTTCAGGATTAGGCTGCTCAAATTGCTGGTTTCTGAGTTGTTTTTGCTCTCACCCGTACTCGACTCTTTAGTGTGGATATCGGCAACAATTGTGACAGTCGTCGATTCCTTGCTTTCTGTGATTTCAGTGTTTTGCTTGCACACACACTCCCACTCTCTGCACATGCCGCACATCTCATATCCACACTCTTCGTCATCCATTTCTCCACTTGAGCAAATACAGGATAATCTTGCGCAAGTTTCACAATATTCACATCTGCACTTTAACCCCTTATATCCGCAGTTTGGGCAAGAAGGAGAGGTACACGACCGAGCGAAATGGCCCTGAATTCCACATTCAAAACAACGGACTTCTGGGCAGTCCTTGACCACATGCGAGTCCGAATAACACTGGGAACATACCTTCACTTGGTTATTGTGCACAACTCTGAAATAGTCGGAACCGTTTCCTGTTGTAAACTTCATCGCGTATGGTAAACTTTTCATGTTCGGTGGCAATCTCACTCGAAGATGTCTCGTTCCGTCCACGACATTTGTTCCTTTGTGCACTTTCCTCTTTATATCAGACAGAATTGTCACGTTCAGATCTTGTAGTTTCCGAAGAATCTCCTCATCCTGCACATACGATGACAAATGCATGAACGACACAACAAATGTTCTCTGTGTGACTTCACTGCACATAAAATTATCACCATCAATGGCAACTCCCTCACAAAGTAAGTCGCTCGAATTTCTGTCCGACAAAGTTATTTCATACGCAATCGTACCTGTCGGAACACACGCGTAAATTGTGTTCAAGCCACATGTTTGTTCGACACACTGAATCACCTTCTCAGCAGAAATGGTCTTAACATCTCCAACTTCAACAATCATCGATAGATCCTTTAAGTAATGCCTCCTTTCGGTTGGTAAAACATCACGTCTATGGCCCACAGGAGAGGCCATAGTGCCGGGCGAATTCACACCACACCAACAGTCCAATATTCAAATCTCAGCAGCAACAATACAGGTGTTAGCGGAGCTCAGAAAACACGTCCTTTTCAACTAAGCGAGCACTCTACCATTTGAGCTAGCTCCCCTGGGTGTGAAGAGAAGCACGAGTTTACACATTTTTGGGAACACTGGACTTCTGATATTGCAAAAAGTGAAATTGACGGTGGCAAAATGAAACGCGAATTCTTGCGTTTTCGGGGAAAATATTTTCAGCCATATAATGGAGTAATTCTCCATTAGATTTGAGAATGGGCCATAAGCAAAAATTGAAAAATGTTTGAGAAAATGTTGGCTTGGAGAACCCGGGCATCGATCACGGTACCTCTCGCATGCTAAGCGAGCGCTCTACCATTTGAGCTAGATCCTCTGGATGTGAAGAGAAGCACGAGTTCATACATTCTTGGGAACACTGGACTCCTGATATTGCAAAAAGTGAAATTGACGGTGGCAAAATGAAACGCGAATTCTTGCGTTTTGGGGGAAACTATTTTCACGATATAATGGAGTAATTCTGTGTTAGATTTGAGAATGCGCCATAAGCAAAAATTGAAAAATGTTTGAGAAAATTTTGGCTTGGATAACTGGGGTATCGATCCCGGTACCTCTCGCATGCTAAGCGAGCGTTCTATTTTTTTTTTTTCTTTTGAATAAATCTAATCGAGCGTTCTATCATTTGAGCTAGCTCCCCTGGGTGTGAAAAGAAGCACGTGTTCATACATTTTCCAGAACTTTGGACTTCTGATATTGTAAAAAGTTAAATTGACGGTAGCAAAATAAAACGCGAATTCTTGCGTTTTGGGGAAAAATATTTTCCGCCACATAATGAAGTAAATCCTCCATTAGATTTGAGAATGCGCCATAAGCAAAAATTGAAAAACGTTTGCTTGGAGAACCCGGGCATCGATCCCGGTACCTCTCGCATGCTAAGCGAGCGCTCTACCATTTGAGCTAGCTCCTCTGGATGTGAAGAGAAGCACGAGTTCATACATTTTTGAGAACACTGGACTCCGGATATTGCAAAAAGTGAAATTGACGGTGGCAAAATGAAACGCGAATTCTTGCGTTTTGGGGGAAAAATATTTTCAGCGATATAATAGAGTAATTCTGTGTTAGATTTGAGAATGCGCCATCAGCAAAAATTGACAAATGTTTGAGAAAATGTTGGCTTGGAGAACCCGGGCATCGATTCTGGTATTTTTCGCATGCTAAGCGAGCGTTCTGTCATTTGAGCTAGCTCCCCTGGGTGAGAAGAGAAGCAAGAGTTCATACATTTTTGAGAACACTGGATTTCTGATATTGCAACGAGTGGAATTGACGGTGGCAAAATGAAACGCGAATTCTTGCGTTTTGGGGAAAAATATTTTCAGCCATATAATGGAGTAATTCTACATTAGATTTGAGAATGCGCTATCAGCAAAAATTGAAAAATGTTTGAGAAAATATTGGCTTGGAGAACCCAGGCATCGATCCCGGTACCTCTCGCATGCAAAGCGAGCGCTCTACCATTTGAGCTAGCTCCCATGGGTGGGAAGAGAAGCACGAGTTCATACATTTTTGGGAACACTGAAATTGAAAAATATTTGAGAAATAGTTGGCTTGGAGGACCTGGGCATCGATCCCGGTACCTCCTGCATGCTAAGCGAGCGCTCTACCATTGAGCTAGCTCCCCTGGGTGTAAAGAGAAGCAAGAGTTCATACATTTTTGTTATGAATTATGGGTTGTTCGTCCATAGCCATATTTTTCCAGCGAAGTCCGGATAAATTGATCGGGGAAGTGTGGTGATTTGACAATAAAGAGGGCGCTGGTATGGTCGACGTCTGTTTCTACCTTTATCTGCAGAGGAGCGTTCTGTTTCTACCTTTTTCCGCAGAAGAGCGGTAGCCCTATATAAGTCAGACTCCCGCTGAAACGAGGGAGACCAGCAGAAACTCCGAGGTGAGAGGACGCATAATTGCATCGCGAAGAACAAATCCAATACATTGCCGGGCCGGACAAGGGCCGTGATCGGGCCGCCGAATTCTTGGCGCCGCCGGGCCGGGACCAGGCCGCCGAATTGGAGAAGAGCCGCCGCCGAATTCTATAGCATACATTTACACACAAATTCATTGTCCGGACTGCGTTTACTCTACTCCTATCTCTACCTGACTCAACCATATTGTACAGTTGAGCGGGTACGGCACTGGGAAATTAGAGTATAGACACTCATCGTTAACGGTTATTTCTAACTCTACCTGACTCTCGTTCGTATTGCACAGACGTGCAGGTCTAGCTCTGAGAATTAACTAACGGCGTTAGTGTTGACAGCGTGGCCATACTTTAACTGTGTCTCTACCTGACTCAACGGTATTGTACAGTTGTGCGGGCACGGCACTGTGGTTAATGGTATCGATAAAGCTGTAGCCGGTAGGAGATGCTCGTCTCCGTGAAGAGGTTACAACTAAACCAAATCAAACACAGTTCCTACATAAAAAATTATCCATGCACACGTACTTAAACACACAACCTACGGGTTGAGATACATTCACGTTAACACTCACAAGCTATAGGCTCAGGTCTAGAGCTTCATATATATACACCTACCCAGTAAATCGTACCATAAACGATTTTCCATTCACGAACCCATAAGCATACGGTCTCTCACAACCCTGTACATACATTGTATAATTCAAAGCCAATTATATATTAATACTGCCCCATACAGTAGTATATAAAGGGGGGAACCTTGACCAAATGCCCACCCATTGCAGATGACCATACAGTAGTATGTGAAGAGGATTCATAGACCAGGTGACCATACAGTAGTATGTGAAGAGGGTTCCTAGACCAGATGACCATACAGTAGTGGGAAAAGAGGGTTACTGGACCAGGGGCCTACCCATCCACCGTGTGTTATCGATGTCCGATCCTATGTGGACCGTATAGCCGTGAACTCTAGCCTTGCTGAATGGTCCTTGGAGCCGGGCCGCGGAGTGAGTCGCCGTGAGCGGGGTCACTGAAGCCTGGGGGTTTATTTCTACGAGGGGTGCCGTCTGCTGCTGTGGTGAGCCGTGCAGTTGATTAGTCCTGCGGTGTTACAGAGAGACGGCCCGATGCCGTAGAAGCCTTTGTACTGTGATAGTACTGACGTGCCCAGGCCGTCCGCATCCATTGACAGTTACCAACGCTTGGAGGGGCCAAGTCGTGTAAGACGAGACACGACGACGACGAGAAGTCCATACAGCCCGAGTGAAGAAGATCGGGGAAAGGAAGACAGACGCTGGACATAACCACGGAGGGGCCAGGTCGTTTAAGACGAAACACGACGAGGAGTCCATCCATATGGGAGTGGACGAAGGCCTGGGAAAGGAAGATAGAAGCTGGACCCAACCACGAAGACCCGGGGAAGGAAGATAGAAACTGAATCCAACCACGAAGGAACCGGTCGTGACCAGACTGTGGCTGTGACCAGGCCTGATCGCGATATAGCTAGGGCTATATAATTTGTATATATCTTCTGTATTATATTGAACTTCGGTTAAAGATAACTATAAGAATACAGGTAAATCTAATTCATAGATCAGGGATCTTCCTTTCAGGGATTGTACGCTACCGCGATCTGAATTCTCTATTCCTGCTCATAGAATTATATGTCAGTATTGTAATAATTTGCTTTGGTTGTCAATCCAACCTTCTCGATCCAGACAAGGTGACAGGTTGAATCGAACTCCCTCGTTGGCCAAGATCAGTGCACGAGTGCGTTCACGGTAGCCTGACAGTTTGTCTTGGGGACCCTGCGAACTCTCTTGTGGATCTGAAACATCCATTCCCCACGAAAACGTTTCAACTGGTGGCAGCGGTGGGATGCCCAACACCTGGGAGACGAAGGAATGGCGACCAAGCCTGGCGGATAGCATGGATCCGGACCAGACAACCATGAATATAACTGGAGATTTCGGCGCCGAGTTACGACAACCGAGAGTCAGGGGTCAACCACCTGACGGAAGAGGAACCCGAGGTAAATTCTCCACGACGCCGAGTCCACGGGAACGAGGTGAGACGGGAAGAGGCGTGGGTTCCGGACAATCAACCACAGCAACACTGGGTTATGAAAATCTTCCTGATTTGTCCACGCTAGAACTGGGATCGGTGCTGTTGGCACCACCGGCCGACCTGACGCCACGACCTTCAGCGGAGACGTCTACAGAAGATCGACTGAGGGGGCGTGAGCCAGTTGATGAACAGCCCGGCGTTGACCTGAGACGAGAGGTAGAAGACCAGCGTAATGTTTCAAATGCATTATGCACAGCGATGACCGCCATGATGGGGAAGTGTCCACGATACTGAGAAACCAAGGTTCCAGTGACGAGATGACTCAACCTAATGGCGGAGATTACAGTCATTCTGAACCATCCGGAATGGAAGGAGGGCGCCGAGCCGCAGAGACGCCACTACGGGGTCGAGACGAAGCCGCATCTCGGACGACGCCGAGGCGAGATGGGTCACCGCCAAGAAGAAGCCGGGATGGACCACCTTCAGTTACATGGGATCAGCCGTTACAGACGTCAACGCCCATGGGGGAACCTAGACGGCCGAAAACGACGATGGTGAAGGCCGCTACCTACGCTACCTACGATGGTACCACGCCATGGCGAGCCTATTTGGCTCACTTCGGGCACTGAGCCGTGATAAATGGGTGGACGTACCAGCAACAGGGTCAATACCTAGCCATCGCTTTACGAGGGTCAGCACAACAAGTACTAACCAGCCTTAAGTCTGCACCGGGCAGTACCGACTACGACCATTTAAAGGAAGCCTTGGAGAAGCGTTTTTCCCCGCCAAATCAGATGGACATGTACAAGTCGCAGCTGAAGTCTAGGCACCGCGGGAGGGATGAAGATCTTCCGGGCCTGGCTCAAACACTAATCCGCCTGGCACAGCTGGCTTATCCTGATGCCGGAGACGACATTCAGGATACTCTAGCCAAGGACCAGTCCCTGGACGCCATCGGGGATGAGCTGAGATTTCAAGTCTGGCAGACAAGGCCTAAAACCTTGGATGCGGCGGTACATGCGGCCGTGGAACTGGAAGCATTCAAGATCTCCCATCGTCGAAAACCTTGGCCGATAGCCAAGTCAACTGCCCCTGGGGAGGAGGATAAGGCAGCCGCATCCACTGATGAGGATGAAACGGAGAATCAACGGTTGAGAGAAGAAGTAAAGAGGTTAATGGAGGTGATTCAGAGGAACAGTGAACCACAAAGACCACGACGGCAAGGGCGATACCAGTCGAGATGGGGACATGGACGTGGGCGAGGACAACCATACGGCCGATGGTACAACTATGCCACTACAAGGTGAAGCAGACTTTAAGATCACTATAGATGGGACTACCCGGACTCAGACGATGATTGTTGGAACGCTGACAGTGGATGCCCTCCTTGGTTATGATTTCCTGAGTATCCGCTGTACTGCGATTGATACGGAGAATTACAAGCGTCTAATCCGTCATCCATAATTCAGCCGTCGTCCATTAGAGAATATCCGCGTCCATAATCCAAAGACCTATTCCATATTCCATATAACAGTATTAGCACCAAATGCAAAAAGACAATCATAGTATACATAAACATAGGCTTGTTTCCTGCAAGAGAGAAGCGGTCAACAGTTTTCAATGATGCTGGCAAGACATCATGATGTTCCAAAAATATCAAATCCGTATCGCTGATCAGCATTCTTAATCCATAATATTCATTGTAAAGTCATCTAAAGAATGATGTATCTCAGTCACTCTTTGATTGTGACTGTTCATATGAGTACCATGAGGATCTTGAAGTACATGGGTTCATACGGCCCCTAGCCCCGAGTTAAGCGGAATTAGACACAAGTTACGGAACGTAGCGCCATAGATCTTGCACGCTACGTTCGTATTTTTTTTATCAGCATGCGATATGTATCGCCAAATTTGAGAAACTTTGAGTGGGTGAAGTATGGCGGCCGATATGTCCAGTGTGAGGTCGTGGGGAGCCACGAATGCCATCGAGTGTCTGTAACGGAGGCAGTGGTGACGGGAACAATCCGAGGTGCTCTACCGGGAGAGGTCGGAATGGTGGAAAATATTACTGAGTTCACACAGAAGACCGGAAACATGGTGGCTAGAGCCCTGGCCGAAGTTGTCCGTGACCATGAAGTTACCCTGCGGTTCCTTAACCTGTCCACTGACCCTGCCATAGTACAAGCCGGCACCCTGTGTGGTAGTCTGACTGAAGTGGAGGTAGTGGATAATTCAGCTCCACCTACTGTAGCGCCTCTGAACCAGAATAGTCCAGCCTCTGGTGGAGCAACAGTGCCAATCCCAAGATGTCCACCGCACCTGCGGGCCTTAGTACAACAGTCCAGTGAGGGATTAGAAGTCGAGAGAGCTTTGGCTGTAGAAGACTTGGTTACTCGCTTCAACCATTTGTTTGCCAAGGATGACAGTGATTTGGGGCGAACAACGATGGTGCAACATCACATCAAGACAGGGAGCGCGCCCCCGATCCGGATTCCCCTACGACGTCCACCCCTTCATGCTCGTGAAATAATAGATGATCAGGTTGAAGACATGCTGAAGCGGGGAGTCATCAAGCCATCAAATGGGCCTTGGTCTGCACCGGTCGTCCTAGTATGGAAGAAGGATGGGAAAATGCGATTCTGTGTCGATTACCGGGCCCTCAACAAAGTGACGGAGAAAGATGCCTACCCCCTGCCGAGAATCGACGAGTCCCTGGATTCTCTCTCTGATGCCTGCTGGTGGAGTACACTAGACATGATGTCAGGGTACTGGCAGGTCGAGGTGGCCCCGGAAGACAGATGTAAAACCACCTTTGCGACTCGACGGGGCCTGTACCAATTCCGGGAGACTATTCTGTAAAGTCATGTGACGCAGTCAGTATGTCGGCACCTTTTATATGTGTTGTAATTCGGGCTTTGTAACGCTCCAGGAACCTTTGAGCGATTAATGGAGGCAGTTTTGGCAGGTCTCCATTACGAGACGTGCTTGGTGTATCTCGACGACATAATAGTTTTCGGGCGTACCTTCGAGGAGATGATCCAACGACTGGAGGAAGTCTTCCAGAGACTGCAACAACATGGCCTGAAACTAAAGCCCTCAAAATGTGTCATCGGGAAACGACAAGTTCTCTACCTAGGTCATGTGGTGAGGCAAGACGGGATTGGTACTGATTCGGAGAAGATTCGGGCTGTACGAGATTGGCCAACTCCTTCTCTCCCAGACTGAGGTCAGAAGTTTTCTCGGCCTGTGTGGGTAGTATCGGCGTTTTATACGAGACGTTGCGACTGTAGCAGCTCCTCTACATCGACTGACGGAGAAAAAGGCGGTATGTCTGTGGGATGATACAGCCCAGACGCCATTTGACCACCTAAGACAGAAGCTGACGACCGCACCTATGTTGATGATGCCGGATTTCCGACAGCCCTTTATCCTGGACACTGATGCCAGCAATTTCGGCATTGGGGCCGTGTTGTCACAAGAGATCAACGAAGAAGAAAAGGTCGTAGCCTATGCCAGCAGGGTGTTGTCCAAAACAGAACGTGCCTACTGTGTGACTAGACGGGAACTTCTGGCTGTTGTGTACTTTGTAAAGTACTTCCGGCATTATCTGTTAGGCCGAAGATTTCTGTTGTGCACTGACCATGGGTCCCTGAGGTGGTTAATGCGGTTTAAAGAACCGGAGGGACAGTTGGCTCGCTGGATACAGGCCCTCGGAGTCTACGACTTTGAAATTCAGCATCGGTCCGGACGGAAGCACGGAAATGCTGACGCCATGAGTCGAATCCCGTGTAAGCAGTGTGGACGATCAGGTTCTGAAGGCCAGGAAGCTGTCCGTGTTACGGAGATAGTACCACCGACTGCAGACTTCAGCCAAGCTCAGGCCGCGGACCCGGACGTGCAGCCTGTTATAGAGAGGGTGAAGGAAGGCAGTCGACCAGCTAGAGAGGACATCAGTCAATATGGACCAGTAACTAAGAACCTTTGGGGTGCCTTCGAATTTACTGGAGATGAACGGATCCTTGCTTGTGAGGAGATGGGTGAATGCTCGGGGAGATGTGAAACGACGGCTGCTGGTGGTCCCTCGCTTCCTCAGACGGAAAGTGTTGAAGGAGTGTCATGACAGTGTAACCGGTGGTCACCTTGGGGTAAAGAAAACCTTGGCAAATGTGAGACAGGCTTACATGTGGCCTGATCTACAGACTGATGTGCGGCAGCGGTGTCGGAGTTGCGACGTGTGTAACCGCAGAAAGTTAGCAGGACGTAAGCCCAGAGGTCCTCATCGCGGTCAGATGACTGGAAGTCCAGGAGATAGAGCGGCTGTTGATATTCTCGGGCCATTGGCAGAAACCTGTCGAGGAAACAGATACGTAGTCGACATTGGAGACTATTTCACCCGGTGGGTGGAAGCTGTGGCTTTACCCAACCAGGAAGCCACGACGGTTGCCCAAGCGGTCGTAGACCACTTTGTGACCAGATTTGGCGTACCAATGGCCATCCACTCTGACCAGAGACGTCAGTTTGAAAGCAGAGTATCCCGGGGGATGTGCCGCATACTCGGGATGAGGAAGACGAGAACTACACCCTATCACCCCCAGTCGAACGGCATGATTGAGAGGTTTAACCGGACCTTAGCCCAGATGTTGCATGCCAGCATCGACCGTCACCCTGATGACTGGGATCTTCACATCTCGTTGGTGCTGATCTCGTACCGTGCGACCGTTCATGGGACAACGGGATATTCCCCAAACATGATGGTGTTCGGGCGGAAAATCGCCTTGCCGTCGCACCTGACCTTGGGTGCATCTCCGAAACAGCAGGTAGAGCCGACACAGTGGGTCGAAGATCTCTAGGATGAGATGGCCGAGATACACGAGTTTGCCCGAGAGATTACGAGGAAAAGCTTGAGGCGGCAGAAACGTATCTACGATACGAGAGCTTTTCCTCACAAATACAAGCCTGGTGATCAGGTTTACCTGTATATTTCCGCCACTAAACGTGGGGAGATCCGCAAACTACGAGACCGGTGGGGAGGGCCTTATACTGTGAAGGAAGCGCTGACTGATGTGACATATCGCATCGCCGACGAGGCTGGTGGCCTCCGTGTAGTCCATCATGATCTGCTTAAGCCCTTCTACCCCAGAGAGACGTCGGACAGTGAGACCACTGAGTCCATAGAGAACGAAGGTGATGTCGAATCTGAGAACGACTCGGAGCCCGCGACGGTCTTTCCATATCCGGTGAAGCACCCAGCCGCAGTGAGATCTCCAGCACCTGGGCAGACGAGAAGCGGACGGAGAACCCGGCGTCCTCGGAGATTGGCAGATTACGAGGTTGGATTACGGCCTGATCCCCCTGTTGAGGACGAGTCGCCTCTTCCGGAAGAGCAGATGGCCTCGCCGGAGACGTGGAGTCCCCCACGGACGACTCGTGGACGTGGTATCCAGCGACCGGAGCGTTTTAATGACTACGTTTTAGCCTGCCAGTGGACAGGAGATGCACGACCGTACGGTCAGAGAAATAGGGCTGATGCCCGTGATCGTCGAGGGATGACCTGTGGTGCAGGGCCGACCTGCAGGTACTTCGGTGGGCGACGAACACAGGATGGGCGATCCCGAGGCTTCACTGCCTCAGATGCATGATGAACAGACTCCAGCAAGAGACAGCTGTGGCCTGCTGTCGACCTGATGTCCATTCTACCGGACGACGACTAGGCTAGGAAGTCAAGAGGACCGTCGTCCTGTAATCTTTTTGTATATACGTTGTACATATGTACATATGTTCTGTTCTCCACTCCCGTGCTGCTGGTAACGTGACGAGAGCCATGACGAGGGTTCTTCGAGGGTTCTGACCTCGACCTACATTGGTATACAACACATCGTCACTCTATAGGAAATCCACTCACCAAAAAGTAGAAAACTGTCAATGATCTTTGTGTTCCTGATTTTCAGGCCACAGTGACCTTTGACCTCTGACCTCGACCTCAATTTCGGATCGCGACACATCGTCTCCACCTAGTGTATCCACCACAAAAAATTGCAACTGTGGATAGAAAACGTTCACAGATATCATCGGACAGAAACATTTCAGCGATTTCCTGTTTTTTAGACCAGTGACCTTTGACCTCTGACCTTGACCTTCATTTTGGTACGCGACACATCGTCTCCCCGAAGGGGATCCACTCACCAGAAATTGGAAATGTAGATAGAAAACTGCCCCAGATATAGATTGAACGCGAGGATCGGATAGACGAACAGACAGATGGAAACCGCCATCACATAATACGTCCGCATTTTGGGCAGCCTATAACAATGAAGGCGAATAGGCCTATGCTGGTGAAACGTTTTCGTGGGGAATGGATGTTTCAGATCCACAAGAGAGTGCGCAGGGTCCCCAAGACAAACTGTGAGGCTGCCGTGAACGCACTCGTGCACTGATCTTGGCCAACTAGGGACTTCGATTCAACCTGTCACCTGTTCTGGATCGAGGAGGTTGGAAAGGAAGACATGTAATGACAACCAAAGCAAATTAATACAATACTGACATATAATTCTATGTGCAGGAATAGAGGATTCAGATCGCGGTAGCGTACAATCCCTGAAAAGAAGACCCTGATCTATGAATTAGATTTACCTGTATTCTTATAGTTATCTTTAACCGAAGTTCAATATAATACAGAAGATATATACAAATTATATAGCCCCAGCTATATCGCGATCAGGCCTGGTCACAGCCACGGTCTGGTCACGATCGGTTCCTTCGTGGTTGGGTCCAGTTTCTATCTTCCTTCCCCAGGTCTTCGTGGTTGGGTCCAGCGTCTATCTTACTTCCCCAGGTCTTCGTCCACTCCCGTTTGGATGGACTCCTCGTCGTGTTTCGTCTTACATGGTACGATTTACTGGGTAGGTGCATATATATCAAGCTCTAGACCTGAGCCTATAGCTTGTGAGTGTTAGCGTGAATGTATCTCAACCCGTAGGTTGTGTGTTTAAGTACGTGTGTGCATGGATAATTATTTATGTAGGAACTATGTTTGATTTGGTTTAGCTGTACTCTCTCACGGAGACGAGCATCTCCTACCGGCTTTATCGATACCATTAACCACAGTGCTGTACCCGCACAACTGTACAATACGGTTGAGTCAGGTAGAGATGCAGTTAAAGTATGGCCACGCTGTCAACACTAACGCCGTTAGTTAATTCCCAGAGCTAGACCTGCACGTCTGTGCAATACGGACGAGTCAGGTAGAGTTAGAAATAACCGTTAACGATAAGTGTCTATACTCTAATTTCCCAGTGCCGTACCCGCACAACTGTACAATACGGTTGAGTCAGGTAGAGATAGGAGTAGAGTAAACGCAGCCCGGACAATGAATGTGTGTGTAAATGTATGCTATAGAATTCGGCGGCGGCTCTTCTCCAATTCGGCGGCCTGGTCCCGGTCCGGCGGCGGCAAGAATTCGGCAGCCTGATCACGGCCCTTCTCCGACCCGGCAATGTACTGGATTTCTTCTCCCCGATACAATTATGCGTCCTCTCGCCTCGGAGTTTCTGCTCTAAACAGATGTCGACGATACCAGCGCTCGTTATTGTCAAATCACCACACTTCCCCGATCAGTTTATCTGGACTTCGCTTGAAAAATATGGCTATGGAGGAACAAACCATAATTCATAACGCACGTAACTGGTAAATCTCAGCTTCCAACTCTCTCTAGTTAATTCATACGACGACCGCAAAGTTCACTGTCCTTCATCTGCATATTCTCCAAATGTTGACTACGGGATTCCTGACTCACGTCATCTACAGCGAAACAAGCGAGGTTCACCAGGGTTCCTTTCGCCGTCCCAACTGATCGTTGAGATAACTCCACCGGGATTTCGAGGCATTGACTGCCTCCAGGATTATTGTAGTTCATTCTAGGAAAATTACAGCGTTGAATTCGATCAGGTAAGTGAAGCACACACGTAAACACAATGTCACTTTCGATTTCACAGCCGTCACGTGTCAAAACACCTGCAGTGATTTATTAAAGGGGAATCCAAGGGGTCGTTTGCATTCTGCACTTTTGTTACACTACCCCCGCCTTCGAAGAACCCTCGTCATGGCTCTCGTCACGCTACCA
>JAVTVY010052970.1:0-25157 GCA_036873755.1 Hanleya hanleyi | reverse complement strand
TCCTCTATTCTCATTGAAATTACCGAGACCTGTAGTGTTTAAGGCCGGCATGAGGGGACGGAGGGAGGGTCAATCAAATTGAAACAGGTTTGATTTGGTAACAAATAGAAACATTGTTTATAAATGTTTGATATTTGATTCCCAAATCGTAAACCTGTTTCAATTCATGCCACAGTACCAACATATGGAGGCGGGAATCTCGGCCTCGTGGTAACTCCCATAGCAGACTAGTAATCGCTGGAACGACACAGACATGGGTATAAATCTGAGACATTATTACTCAACAAGTTAACCCTGGTCAGAGACGCATAGGGTAATTGAAGGAATTGATACAGTTCTACTTATCTTCTGATTGTCTCCATCCATGTAGCTGTGCTCGTGGTGTGGTACACAATTCCACCAAGTTGTAGGATACCCCGGGCGCCATCGGCAACAAGATAGGTCCCTTGGTAGGCACTGTATGACTAGGGGGGGAAAACAGCCACAAGCCATTGCATACAGGGCGATCCTTGGTCCGACCGTAAGTAAGGGGAGGGCGTACAACTACCCGAATCTTGGAAGGTACCAAGTCCACACCACTCTCAGTCCGCAAGCCTCTTGAGGTCAACTCACCATACTTGGAGTGATGAATGATGCGTTGGAATTGACCGTGCTTGCTCTATGGGTGATGCTGCGCAAATTTTCAACTCTCTGTACTGTCATCACTACTGTTGACCCTAGGTCTGGAGCAGGTGTCTTGTGAGTTGAGGCACAGGTGACCCAGCTGAGACATCTAGAAGGAAGTCAGTTTCTGAAGAACAGAAGCAAATTTTCAGTTAGGAGTAAACCCTATCCTGGTGTCAGGCCTTCATTGGTGATTATAGAATCCACGGCCGGTCAACTGACTTATTTCTACCTTCTGAGATGCCTTTTATCATATAATATATGTAATAATAATAATATGACTGAGATGAGATGAGATGAGATGATACAGCAAGATGGCTATCTTGCCGCGATGGTGACAATTTTGCCGCCCCCCCCCTCTTTTTCTGAAATTACTCACAACGTGCTGGGTAGCCACCAGTGGCCCAAGCGTGGTCACACTATTGATTGCAGTGTCATATCTTTCAGACAGAAATTAGTGAACGTGGAGTTAATTGTTCAGGCACAAGACAGGACAATGTCATGGAGGGCCAGTTCTTCCATAAAGGCCATGACGCAGCGATGGCACGAATCACATTAGAAGAAGCAGAAGACAGTAGTGGGGGCGTCAATGGTATATCTACCTTCTGCCAATTGATAAGACTATTTTATGGTCTTCTTCAACTACGCGGCTTTTTTTTTAAATGTCAAGCCTTGCTGACAGGCGAAGGGACAGGATAACCGTAGCCGAAAGCCGCGAACGGAATCGGTACGAGTAAGATAGTGGCGGATGGCTCGAACAGGATATAGAAGATCGTCCTCGAGGCCATGTACAAAGTCTGACAAGCCAGGAATGGAGTACGAACGTTGAGCGCACGGACCTGAACGAACAGACTCATTTTTGGCGATAAATTCAGGAATGGGCCGAAAAGGAATGCAAGACCAATCCGCTGTCCAGGTCATAGAAGATCTTTCAAGAGCATGAAGTTGAGACACTCTGGACGCCAAAGCAAACGCCGCCACAAAGGCCGTCTTATAAGACACAGCTTTTATAGATGCGGACTCTAAGGGTTCAAAAGGTGGTATAATCAGAGCACACAGAACCACACCGATACCCCATTTCGGTAACAGTTGGCGAGTACAACGCGACTGTAATGCGAAGGCGCGAATAAGCGCAGAGATATTATCGTTAAGGCTAATGTTGGTACCAAAGGTAAGACGTAACACCCTAGCCAGAGCAGATCGATAGCCTTCCATGGTGCTAATAGGAGACTTCCTATCCTGGTGAAGGTGAAGGAGGAAGTCAATTATGAGGGAAATAGAGTCGGGAACGGTATCACGTCCTCGGCACCAGGACAAATAAATCCGCTGTAGAGACCGAACCCGAAAAACGAACGTAGTGAGTAAGGTCCTACATATAATAAACAACCTTAAGGTTGATGACAGAACCATAATGTCAAAGTCTAACCATTGGTGTAACGGTCTATACAGGAATAAATTACTTGATGGAGAAAGTCGGAAAAACTGTCCCCCAAGTACACCACGAAAACATTGTGTTGTTTAAGCACAATCCTAAGGTAAATGGATCTCAACATAATGTTTGTGTGTTAAGTCAACATGATTCTGTGTTAATACAACACTGTGCTGAATTCAATAAAAGGCGACTAGTCCGTCATTCACAATCCCGCCGTCGTCCTCAGAGAATATCCACGTCCATAATCCAAAGACCTATTCCATATAACAGTATTTGACCAAATACTGTTGATTCCAATACAATTTTGATATTCTGAACTCCAGACTGGAAACAACAAGGTCTGAACAGAACTCTCTTCGTAGAGTAACGATGAACCTAAGTAAATCACAATGTGAAAAACCCGAGAGGAATTGATACAAGTGGAAGGTTGACGCCAAACGAACGGACTTCCCCTCCCGCCGACGACCGACGATGGAGAATCAAAGGAAGTGCCGATGAATGGATATAAAATATGCATCTCGCAAATGAAGAAATGACGTGACAAACGGCGTTATGGTATACCGGAAACGTCTAACCGATGTAATAGAACGACGCACAGGTGTATGAGAGAGACATGACGGCGTAATGAACATGTCGTCAAAGTGTAATAGGAAAGCGTAATGTGAAAAATGCGAGAAACGTTGTATATGATAAACAACGTAGTGATTTCCTCATCCACAACAACTTAATGTATATACATGCTCATAATGGAGCAGGATACAAACTTATAAAAGTACACGACGTAACAGAAGGGCGTTGCAAACAGTAACCCCGAAGTCGATTGTAATAATTTTCCTTCTCTTTAAACGCAGTAGAGATGAACATATTAAATGTTTGTAGCGTTAATCACCAAATGTAAGCTCAATGAGATAAATGGGATTATGGATCTTTGTGTCAGTGAACATGAATAATGTGTCAGTGAACATGGTTACATTATGACCTCTCCCGATGTAATTTGTCTCCTGTACATGAAATTCAGTACTGGAGTTTTATATGGAGAGAATATTAAACATTTACAACAATGTTACTATTAATAACCAAATAGTCACACAACCGACATCCAGAACAAAGATTTTTCCAGGTAACCAAGAAAGATCCTTAAAGAATTTTAAATTCCCGAAGAGAGGAAATACATTTAAAGTCTCTCGCCGGCAGGAAAATGAGGTTATTCAAAAATTTCGAATTTGAAATGACCTAACACGAACAATTTGTCGAGAAGAAGAAGAACAGTAAGAACATTACTAAAAAGCAGTTTGATGCTCTAGTAGACTGTACCGGTAATACATACTTGGTAGAAAGAAACCATAGAAGACTTCACGACTTACGTGTCATTAGGCTTGATCCTTGGCCGGCCAAATACATTCCCACTCACGCTAGTAATTTTAAATTTTCTCATAGGGAAGAAATTAAAATTAGTGCATAACTCCAACTGAATTATAAGTGTAATACAGTATACAGATGGGACCAACTTGGTGTGAAACAAAACAAATCACAATGTAAATAATCAGACATTTGTGTTTCAAGAATATCACACTTTCACAATAGCAAGGGTGAGTGGGTGAATAGGTTTACTCACTCACGTAAACCAACAAATGATCTCATTGTTGTTCGACAGACCCTTAATTACATAAAGAGATCAGTAAAGAAGCTCATTAAGATGCGACAAAGAGTCGTAGTAAATAGGGTTGAGTTGTGATTACGTAACACAAATGCAACAATCACGCTTCATATTCATGTTAGCATGAAAGGCATATAAAACCTCTGTAAGATCTCTCTTGAACACAGTATATCAAAATCACGTAATAATACTTGATATAACGAGATTACATTTTGGTAGGACCAAGGAACTGAATGTATGAAGGTGAACCTACCAAAACTGCAAGTCCGAACAGAAGTTATAACAACAACATGAAAGTTGACGGGCTGCAAATAAAGTATCAGATCTCCCCGGCGGGAAAAGACGAAACCCCCGCCGGTGAGGATACTATTTACAATCCTACTTGAGATTTACACAAACTCAATGCATAAAATTCATGAATCAACGAAACAAACCTGTTCGTTTAATGTAGAGATCACAATAGGCCTTAAAAGTTCAACACTAAAAGGCAGACTTACAGAAATGCCGAGGACTAAATACAAATCTGTCACAAATTGAGCAATAATAAACGAGGTCGCGAGAGCCCGTAAAAACCCACAACAAACACAGCGGGTCGAACTCATTGTTCGTGTGGAGACGTGATATTGAATACACATGGTCTCCATCACGCAGGACTGTGTTATCAGATAAGCCTGAGATTCATATTGACTTTAGAAAATATCGTCGGGCAATAATTTCAAGATATAGGAACTTTGAAAAACTCCGACAAGAGCCAATTAATTTCGCGACGTACGTCCGAAGACAATAAACACATGGCAGATGGAATGAAAGCATCCAAGGCTGCTAAAAAACAGGGAAGGAATTGGTCCTGTTCAATATATTTCTGATGTGTCTCTCGTTGCATACGTGATGTGAATTTGTGAAGCTTAGCTCTAATTATTGAAGAGACTTCATCAATACTGTAAAGAAAGTCTAGGCAAATGAGAGTTGCATATGTGGTACCAGTGGACGATGGAAAAGATTTTGTTGAGGCGTTCAACTGTTATGACAATTGTTTGACAACCCAATGGAATTACCTTTCCCCGATAAAGAACACAACACCGAAGATTAAAAATTGTATATTATCTGAACTAAACAAGATAACATTTTGGTAGTAACCCTACAATATTGCCGAGGTCGGTGTCCGCATCATAGTGAACATTGTTGCCCAGGAAGCAGATCGGCTTTCATTCATGGTTTATGTATTCATGCACACAGCAATCTGCAGTCAAAGCTCAATGACATTGTTATTGTAGACATGTACAAGAATGAAGTCACTGAATCTGATTCATATTCATAATTTATTTGTGTGGCAATTGACAACCAGAAAATAATATAAGTAGCCTATAGGTCTTCTTCAAGATTACACGTATGCCTACCGGTACATCGAATAATTATTTTAAAATCCTTTCAGCAATTGCACACAGAAAAAATACCCTTACGTTACTAAAAAATTCAATCACAGACACAGAAAACCATTATTAACGTCAAAAAATAAATTTACCTCCACTGCCTGGCCCAAACGGAAAATTATTTTGTCAACTTCAACAGGTCAGAGCAAAGCACTAAGTGGGGTATATATCCAATCTAATTAAAATTAAATCCTAACTGCTTCCTCATTTGGATATGTCGCTGTTAGGATCTAACCGGCTTGCAGTAAGGCGCGTGTTGACCGATCCCGAGAGGTTTTCAAAGTGCTTTGAAGGGAACGTAATGACAAGTGCTTTCTGGTTGGCTCAGCCGAAGCACACGCCAAGCTGTGGGGGATTCTTGTGTGGGCGTCCAAACTGGACCAACATTTCACACACGAATTACATGCATTAGATATCGGAATCTCAGACATAACTAATGAAAGAATTTCCGACAATAATGAAAGAATTTCCGACAAGAAATAACACCAGTCAAAACCGATAAGGATACTGCGGGTCGTTACAACAACCCAGGTTGTATAAACACTTCCTTGATGTGTACTGGTCGAGGTACAACAGAGAATAGAGGACGAGAATGGTTTGAGCAGAGCCTTTATAGTAATGCAGCTGGAATAGATGGGAGAGCTCTCCTAGGGGCGGACAACTCTCCGCTAGGGGAGCTAACTTTTAGTTTTAACTTCCGTTTTCTACGTTGTATCATCTTCCTGACGGAGATTATTAGGTATGAATTGAAACAGGTTTACGATTTGGGAATCAAATAGTAGCTCTGTGTGAAACAAGAAATGCGAATGAGTACTACAAGTGCAAGTTCCTGTAATTGTGTTAATTTAGAGCTGATGGAAAACCTGATATGGATAGGCAAAGCCAGATACGAGAGAATTACATTTCTCCGCTCGCTTCTATAATATTTGCATTGTACCACTACAGTGACATGAGTTTCAGTGCACATCAATTTTTATTTCTCAAAAAATCAAACAAAACGTTCTCAATAGACTTAATTATTAATTCCTCGATCAAGTTATTTTCGCCAACCTGTGCAAACCTGCCAAATAACTTTCTAGTTTCATGAAAAAAAAAAAACACCTGCCAACATTCTCTACTTTTCTTGAAGAGAGGTGTTTACGAAAACAAAGCTTGTCTTGGCCACTTTCTCGGATTTCGAAGAGCTCACCCGGTGACCAGATTCCGATACAAGACAACACCGGTACTATCGCATCAATTTGACAACTCTAAACCTCAAGTGCACTGCATTGCGTAGTGTGCATCGCAACCTTTGAGATGTTCCTCTTTCGTAAGACTGAGAACTCACCAGTTTTGACAAAATTGATAGTTTTAAGACAAGAAATGGTTCGAACACAAATTCTGTATGAGGCAGCCATCGGGTCCTTGTAGAATACGGAATCCGAAATTTCTCGGAGTGGAACACGGACTTTGTAATAAAACATTTTGTCGGCCAAGGATTCAAATCAGCAGATCAATAAATAATTACAGAGTATTTTTTCATCAGTAAAAGGATTTTATTTGCCTTATCTGTGACTCATTCTCCGACAACAACATTCACAGGCACGACCATCCCTGTTTCTTAGACTTAGCAAAGATAACGGCTACTTGTACTCAATGTTCACCAGGATAACATTAAAACCATCTTACAGGATGACATGGGACCCATTATTGAATGCTCACCACCAGGAGAGCTTCAAGATAATGTTATAGAAACGCTGAGATTCGTAGTTCACCAGTGGGAATTATTAAACAAGTATGTAGGATGACCCAGGTGCAGGTTCTGATCATTGTTCACCAGCTAGAATTATAGGATGGTTGGAACCTATTGTTCACTAGTATTACAACACTGATGTAGGATGACTGCACGTGACTCAATGTTCACCAATAGGATGACAAAAGATTACTGAAGTAGGATGACCCAAGATTCATTATTAACCAGTAGGATAACACTGATTGTGTGATAGGTTATGGGACTCATTGTTCACTGGTGACTGGGACTCGGCATTCACCAGCAGGATAACATTAAAACATTGACATGGTGTAGGGAGACTGGGACTCATTGTTCACTGGTGACTGGGACTCGGCATTCACCAGCAGGATAACATTAAAACATTGACATGGTGTAGGGAGACTGGGACTCATTGTTCACCGGTGACTGGGACTCGGCATTCACCAGCAGGATAACATTAAAACATTGACATGGTGCAGGGAGACTCGGACTCATTGTTCACTGGTGACTGGGACTCGGCATTCACCAGCAGGATAACATTAAAACATTGACATGGTGTAGGGAGACTGGGACTCATTGTTCACTGGTGACTGGGAGCATTCACCAGCAGGATAACATTAAAACATTGACATGGTGTAGGGAGACTGGGACTCATTGTTCACTGGTGACTGGGACTCGGCATTCACCAGCAGGATAACATTAAAACATTGACATGGTGTAGGGAGACTGGGATTCATTGTTCACTGGTGACTGGGACTCGGCATTCACCAGCAGGATAACATTAAAACATTGACATGGTGCAGGGAGACTGGGACTCATTGTTCACCGGTAGGATGACATTAAACCATTGATATGGTATAGGGAGACTGGGACTCATTGTTCACCAGCAGGATCAATACTAAATGATTGATAGGGAGACTGGGACTCATTGTTCACCAGTAAGATAACATTAAACCATTGATATGGTATAGGGAGACTGGGACTCCAGAAGGATAACATTGAACAATTGACATGGTTTAGGGTGAGACTCAATTGTTCACCAGCAGGATAACATTAAACCATTGATATGGTATAAGGGAGACTGGGACTCAATTATTCATCAGCAGGATAACATAAAACCATTGATATGGTATAGGGTGACAAGGACTCAATTGTTCACCAGCAGGATAACATTAAACCATTGATATGGTATAGGGAGACTGGGACTCGTTGTTCACCAGCAGGATAACATTAAACTATATTGATATGGTGTAGGGAGACTGGCACTCATTGTTCACCAGAAGGATAACATTCAAACATTGATATGGTGTAGGGTGACTGGAACTCATTGTTCACCAGCAGGATAACTTTTAAATAATGATTTGGTGTAGGGTGACTGCGACTCATTGCTCACCAGCAGGATAACATTAAACCACTGATATGGTGTAGGGAGACTGGGACTCATTGTTCGCCAGCAAAACATTAAACCATTGATATGGTGTGTAGTGACTGGGACTCATTCACCAGCAGAATAATATTAAACCATTGATATGGTGTAGGGTAACTGAGACTCGTCGTTCACCAACAGAATAACATTAAAACATTGATATAGTGAAGGGAGATTGGGAGGATAACATTCAAACATTGATATAGAGTAGTGAGACTGGGACTCATTGTTCACCAGCAATATAACACTAATAAATTGATATGGTGTAGGGAGACTGGGACTCACACCAGCAGGATAACATTAAACCATTGATATTGTGTAGGGAGATTGGGACTCATTGTTCACCAGCAGGATAACATTAATACATTGATTTGGTGTAGGCTAACCGTGACTCATAGCTAATGGGATAACATTAAAATGATGATTACGGTAATTCCCCTAATAATTCGATCACCGGAAGTGATTTGAGGTGATAAAAAATAGGGGTGATCGATTTATTGCAAATCATTGCAAGTGACAAATCCCGAAAAATGTGGTTGATGGAATTGTAAGTTTTAGTAATTTGTGTGATGTTGTTGTTGTCGTTGCCGTAACCCACTGTTACTTCCAAACGCGGCTCCAAACGATAAATTATAATAAATATTATTATGATAGCTGGATAATTGTCTTTTGATTGACCTGCACCCACGATTTTTCGGAAACTTATGATCGGATATTTAAAACAACGCTTTTATCGACAAATCGTCAGTTCATGAGTTACACTATACTCGCGCATGTTGTCAGACTGCCTGTTCATGTTAGGCCTACGTGCGTCTTAGATTTAGGTCATCTCGGTCAGGAATGGAAACATGTTCTAATAGTAAAATACAGAAGACGTGAGTGTATCGACGCAAAACTTTACTACATGCCAATCAAATCATGCAATACTTTTCACAAAATATCAGAGATGCAATATTCGGTTCAGAATAGTTGTTTTGTCATACCGGTAGCCGCAAAAGTGTTTTGAGTTTGTTGATCATTTTTTTTCTCAGCATGGTGGAAAATGTATACACATGGGACTCATAATTTTATCCTAACTTGATCGCGTCGGGGGGAAATATACACGATGATCCCACGGTTTTCTATACACGACACTTCATGGAATGCTTGCCAAGTTTCCTTCGTTCGTATATCAAATAAAATACCTTGACCTATTCCCTTAATTGGTCAATACGGTGAATATTATTTGAGAGAATGCTATTTGGTTATAATTTGTAGCACGACACACTTGTAATTAACGAACTTTGCTCTGTATAACAAAATCGTGAATAACGATACGCATTGACACAGAAATAAAACACTAAAGGTTCAGTTTTTGTTATTGCGAATTCTATATGATCAAAATTCACTAACTGGTTCTCATTAGCAGGAGGTTGGAGGTGAAAATGCCCGTCTACTTGCCATGCACCTACTTGATCAATAGAACATAATTTAACGGCAATTTAAGTGGTATTTCCGATGTGTCATTTTCTTTAATAAACAGATGATATGGAAGGACAAATATTAAAAAGTTTTCCTCTACTTGTCCCTATGAGGGCTTCCGCATTGTAGTACATGTAGTTTGTGGGCAACTCGTATGTCGAGGGAGCCATTATTTCATTTCTTCAGATCTCCAAGAATTCTCCCATACATTTTGACTGCAACAAGGGAGCTGTTGAGTATTTCATTTGAGCTATGGGGAGACGTCAATAGACCTGGATGCTGGTCCCCCTCTGAATATCCCCCATTGAGCCTCTTTGTGTACACAGTCTATGTTGATCCCCGCTGTGATAATAGTTTGTGTGAACGGGACAAATGTATTGCTTTGTTTCAATTCAGCAACAATGTGATGCAGGGAAATGAAATGAACACACACATAAAAATGTTATTTTCTTTTAGACGTCACTTCATTAATTCATTGCAGTGAATATAGCCTTCTGACAATGACGTGAACACCATTCAGAATATTGGAGATCTTCAATTTGTATACAAGAGTTTAGACTGGGCCATTATCAACAAAATTCATCACAGCTTTGAAATGAGACAAGCCTGCCTGTCAATTAAGGGTTGTACAATCAAACCTGGCCCCACACCCTGCCTTGTTTGGCGTATTGTTAACAATTTGGGCTTACGCTATCTCTGGGTAATTTGAATAATAATGATTCTTAATATTACACTATACTCTAACATTACACTACATTATATTACACTATATTATTATTTTTAATAATAATGTAGTTTCGTGTAGTCTTAAATGTCACGGTCTCAATCCAAGATCAAAGAACTTCCTTTCTTCTCACTTGCTACAGTGTTGGCCTTGTGCCAGACAACACAAACTGGACACTTCCAAGTCAGAATAATAGGGATGTCAGCTTCACCTCCATAGTTAACTCTGCATGAATTTTTTTTTTTTTTTGCATCGTGTAGAACAAACTGAACTCTACAAAATATTCATTACTCCATGATATCGATAATTTATCACACTTGAAATTAAACTTTGCAATTCTCTCCATGTAAAACTCCAGTACAGTTGTTTCATGTACCGGGTCTCAATTACATGGGGAGAAGTCACATTGTATTCATGTTCACTAGTACAAAGGTCAACAATACTGTGTACGGTCATATAGCTGTGTGTGGTTTATCAGTCAGCAAATTTCACTGGGCATGGGATATAAGCGACTCTCCCACGGACCACCTGTTATTACTTTATATGGCATCAGTGACCTTCATGCTAGTGACCATGTATACAATATGACATCTCCCCATGTAATTGTGACCCAGTACATGAAACAACTGTACTGGAGTTTTATATGGAGAGAAATACAAAGTTATTTCAAGCGTGATATATTATCGATATCACAGAGAAATGATAGTCATTTTCTTGAGTTCATTTTGTTCTATACATTGCAAAAAAAGAAATTTATGCAGAGTTAACTACTGAATTTTGACAGGCTTCAAAGTAGACGAATAATTAAAATGGACAGAATTTAGGATCACTCGTCTACTTGTTATATGGTAATTTTTATTCATAAATTCCAGAAATTAAAGTGATAGAGGCATAACCACACAATACAATGTTTTTGTTTATAAATATTTTATTCAATTCCTATAAATTAAAATGTTTCCCTTCCATGTTGAATGACTGTCCAGCTATACATCCAGTGTGTAGTCGGGATATTGAGGTCTGAAAGAGAAGAGAATGGGAGGATAGATCAGTTCTAGCTATTCTGTAAGATTTTCTATCAGGGCTGAATTATATTAGGTAGAGCTAGCTGTAGTATAGTGACTCTACATTAATTGACATGTTTACGGTAATCGTATGACCTCCCCGTGTGTTGACCCGACCAACCACTTCCGGGGGTTAGATACTGCGTGTTGATCTGTTGTTAGTCGATAGTTAATACAGTGCCCAGTTTATTCCAAATTGTAGTATCTTGATATCAGAAAGAAGGGAATAACACATGTAGATCCAAATAAACTGGGCACTGTATTAACTATCGACTGACAACAGATCAACACGCGGTATCTAACCCCCGGAAGTGGTTGGTCGGGTCAACACACGGGGAGGTCATACGATTACCATAAACATGTCAATTAATGTAGAGTCACTATACTACATTAGCCATATCCATAAAGCATTGATAACAACCTATAGATGGCAGTGGTCAAATGCCTGTAAGGGAAATAATCCATTTCCCAGCTCCTCGCTCATTATGCACAATTGCTCACAGAGGAGAATGACACAGACCAAATGGATGAGCTTCAATGGGCACAAAACAATGACGATAGTTATCAAATGACCCAATTATTCAAAAACGGCAGGAAAGACCAATCATGCTTGTTTTTCTTCTTTTCTTTTCTCTTGTTTTCTCTGTAGTATAAATATTTAACCTTGAGTTTCCAATAAACTTATTAAAGTTGTTCTATATCCTTCCATTCGTTTTCATATAATGAGCATTTTTTCTCATGTTCACCAATGTTTTACATAATACAGGCTCAGTGAAGCTCTCTCCCTAGGTCTGCACAGTCTTTCTCTCTGAGTGCTGAAGGAAAATGATGGGGGAACTGAGCTGGCGATAATTATCCGAAAACTTGTCAACATATGTACCAGAACATATCAGTACCACATTAAATATCATAGTTCTGCACATTTTCTTTTCCCCCAAAGTTCTAGTTTTGGTCATCAATGCATAACATATCATGTGCAAATAACTTTTTTATCATTTTAATACCAGTCAGAATAATTAACAAATTAACATCATTATTAATACCACTTTACCTAAGTGCAGCAGTATCTACGAGCTATTACTGACATTCAACGAAAATATTCTGTGTTGCTAAAATGGTCACAGATACATACCTTTGGTTTACAATCCTGCTCTGCCATATAACCTATACACATACTGTCTGTAGTGTGAGCCCAGAGCAACTCCACTAAAAAAATACACCAAAATATGACAATCATTTAACCATATTTACTCTTCACTTTTCATTCTTTCTTCATCACCGTGGCAATGCTTTGAAACAACTCAATGTTAAAATATTTTTTTCATGTCATACTGAGAAAGCAATTTTTTTTTCAAATATTGCCAAACTATTCCCAGTATTAGCACAAAAGTTATTCTACATTTATGTTCCATCCTCAGATACTAGTGTCAACCAATAATAATGATTTTCAATAATTCGAAACTGAATTCTCGACATTTCCATCTCACCTTCTACGTCTTCATCAATAACATCATGTTTCAGTACGATAACTCCTCCAAATTTCTCGTCAACCATATTCAGAAATCTAGAACCTACAGGATATAATGAACAAGGAAAACTCATGTGCAACATGAACAGAACATTTCCCAGAATACATGTGTAAATCGTAATTTGGTATGCCCTGACCTTCAGATCTCCCCAATATAAGGGTAGCTGATGCTTTACTAAGCAGGGTTATACAGCACTTGTCCTCTGGACGATTAAGTCCTACAGTTCAACAATTTCCTTCACCCACAGGTGAAAACTAGTGTGTGAGAATCAATGGAGAGGCTGGAGGTGGGCTTGGGGTCATGGGGGTGAGCCATCCCAAGGGTAATATCTGCATCTGGTCCCTTGATACTGTAGTAATCATGAGCACACCCAATTTCACCAAACATCAACAGTTTTCCTTAGTCACAGTTAAGCAATTTTGTTCAACCATTGTAACCCAAGTGCAGACACCAATACTTGATACTATTTGTTCAGATTCAAATATATTATCTGTCATGAATATAGACCTGCATACTACAAATTGTATTAGCACAAACATATAAATACACCTAAAACATATCCCAGTTGATTGACTGTAACATCCATATTATAAGAACCGTGCTTGTTTTTTAATTTTCCACATTCCTATCATTGTATACTTTACCATATCATATTGTATGCTTGGTATGCTTCTTTATGTGGGATATGTCATTGGTTTCGGAACTTACTTCTTGGTGTGGGGTACATGACACAGAAATAAAACATTCCAGCATTTTTTGGCATCCACATCTTAGAGAATGTGGGATTACTGGCATATAAGTTAATCCCATGTAGGATGGATAGGTCAGTGCCGTCGGATTACTGGTGCATAGGGCAGTCCAGTGTGAGATTACTTCTGGATAGGTCAGTCCCATGTGGGATTACTGCTGGATAGTCCAGTCCCAAGTGGGATTACTGCTGGATGGGCCAGTCCTGTCTTGGATTACTGCTGGATAGATGAGTCTCGTATGGGATTAATGCTGGATTGGTTGGTTGGTTGTTTGAAGTTTAACGTCGCACCTAACCTTATTGGTCACACGGCGACTATGACCCAAACAAACATACCCTAGCAAATCCCTAACCCTAACAAAAACCTAACCAAAACCACAAAAACATTTGAGTTTCGAATTTTGAAAATTAGGAGCCTAATCTGTTTGGTACTTTAATCTACCTCCTGTGCCAGACAAACATGGTATGGTAAGCCATGCTGCCCTAAGCTGGAGGGCGATTAATGCTGGATAGGACAGTCCCGTGTGGGATTACTGCTGCATAGGCAGTCCAGTGTGGGATTACGGCTGCATATGGCAATCCAGTGTGGAATTACGGCTGGGGAGGCCAGTCCCATGTGGGATTACTGCTGGATTGGCTAAACCTGTGTGGGATTACAGCGGGATAGGTCAGTCCCATGTAGAATATGGCTGAATAGGTCAGTGCCATGTGGGATTACTGCTGCATTGCAGTCCAGTGTCATATTACCTCTGGATAGGTCAGTCCCATGGGATATTACTGCTGCATAGGCCAGTCCTGTGTGGAATTACTGCTGGATAGGCCAGTCCCATGTGGGATTACTGCTGGATAGGCCAGTCCGGTCTGGGATTACTGCTGGATAGGTCAGTCACGTGTGGCATTACTGCTGGATAGGCCAGTGCCATCTGGGATTACTGCTGGATAGGTCAGTCCTGTGTGAGATTCCTGCTGGATAGGCCAGTCCCAAATGGGATTACTGCTGGATAGACCAGTTCGGTCTGGGATTACTGTTGGATAGTTGAGTTCCATATGGGATTACTGCTGGATAGGTCAGTCCCGTGTGGCATTACTGCTGGATAGGCCAATGCCATTTGGGAATACAGTTGGATAGGTCCGTCTCATGTGGGATTACTGCTGGAGAACTGTGACCTAGGAAAACATGAAACATGTCCACCAAGTATTATAATCATCCCACGAAAAGTTCAAGAAACTTTCCATGTACAGATCTACATGTAAATTTTTGCCCAACAAAAACCTTATCAACGGAAAGTTACAAAGTCTAAACTGCAATAATTAGGACAAAAATTCATATTTAATGTCATATTTCTTAAATAGCACATGCACATCGTCAAATCACATTGAACTTGGGTAGCAAGTGTCAAACTCACTCAATGAAAGCTGACAGCTTCAGAAAACTTTCCATGTACAGGTGTACATGTATATACATGTACATTATTATTGGCAGATTACTTAGGCAAAACCCTCAAAATTTGAACAAAAATTAATATTTCATCTCCTAAATAGCACAGGTACATCTTCTAATCATAAGAAACATGTGTATCAAGTTCCATAATCATTCAATGACAGCTGACAACTGCAGCAAACTGTGGTGTACAGATGTACATGTGCACTTCAGCTAAACGCAAAACTCTATCATTTGCCATAATTTGTAGAAATATTGATATTTCATCTCAAAAATAGCACAGGTACATTCTCTAATCACAAGAAACATGTGTACCAAGTTTTGTAATCATCCAATGAGAGCTGACAATGGCAGCAAACTTACCATGTACATGTACATGTATACATATAGAGGCCTACATGTACATTTCACCTAAACAGAAAACTCATTCATTTGCCATAATTTGAAGAAAAATTAATATTTCTTCTTTAAAATAGCACAGGTACATCCTCTAATCATAAGAAACATGTGTACCAAGTTTCATAATCATTCAGTGACAGCTGACAACTGCCGCAAACTTACCATGTACATGTACATGTATACATGTAGAGGCCTACATGTACAATTTACCTAAACAGAAAACTCATTGATTTGCCATAATTTGGAGAAAAATTAATATTTCTTCTCAAAAATAGCACAGGTACATCCTCTAATCATAAGAAACATGTGCACTTCAGCTAAACGCAAAACTCTATCATAGGGATTTTAACATTGGAGAACCCCAGGGGTAGTACCCCCAGGTGGCATACCCGCCCCCCATATTTTTTTTATTTTTTTTTTATTTTTTCTGATTTTTCTAGATTTTTTTTTAATTTGCTAAACCAAAAACCTTATCATTTCCAGGCAGGGGACACCGACACCGACGACGACATCCTCTTTCCCCCCTCACAATATCTCCCCTTTACTTCGTAAGGCGAGATAAAAATTAAGAACTGAGTTGAAACAATAGCTGAGCTTACAGTTTCAGCTTGTTCGTGATACTGCACAGACACTTGAGATAAAAGACATTTATAGAAATGTTTATATTTTGACATATTTGTTAGCCTTCTGTAAAGTGCCTTATGTTATAAGCCAACAACTGCAGATTTCATGACCTGCATGACCAAGGCATACAATCAGTAGCCAGCTTGGTAAAGGAGCTTATCAGTGTTACACTGTAATTCAATCTGATCAAAGGCTGTGGGTTCAAGCTCTCTTAAAGGTGAACTGAAAAGCTTTCCAATGTTCTGTTAAAATGTCATAAAACAAGAACTTCTATAGTTGTTACAAATATGTGTGGTAATAGTTCTGTGGGTTATTGTTTTATTTTGGGTATATGAGAAGTCAAAACATTTAAATAAAACTTGAATGAAGGAGACCGCTATAATGTCATAACATTCTACAAACCAAGAGAGACAAGCGATGCAAGTTTTCAAGGCAGATTTATAACAGGATAACTTAAATATTGTTATTAGTACAATTTTGCAAAATATATTTGCCCCCAAAACATATAAAAGTTATGTCACATAAGACAAGATGTATATAAGCAACATTTTAGATAAAATTAAAAGCTTTGTAGTTCACCTTTAAGTCCTTGAAATTTTCCATTCCATATAACCGATACTGATAGCAGAATATTTCTCAGCTTGCGTTTCAGTTGTGAAAAATCGATGTAGAGGTCCATGTCCCCTGCTAGCAGCACCAGTCATGGTGGATTACATCCACCATAACTGGCGCTGCTGCTGCGGGGGCCATGGCCCTCTGTGGTCGATTTTTTTTGGTCGATGATATCTCATATCATTGATGAAGATTATGATTCGAATATGGAGATATTGCTGATGAGCTTAACATAATCTAATACAGCGGATGGCACCCATATTGGATTATGCACATCAATAAAACATAATACCAACCGTCCTTTCACCAATGTCCATGCACTCCCCAAGTTTGAAGTAGATTGGTTGAATCGTTCTAGAGTTATTGTCCAGACAATATCTAAATGCTGAAAATCTAAGACTGATGGTGGCCATCTTGGATTACACAGGTAACTGAAAAAAGCAATGACAACTGTCCTCTCACCATGTCAAGCCAAACTGCAAGTTTGAAGTCGATCAGTTGAATTATTCTAGAGTTGCTATCCAGACAAGATGCAACTGCTTAAAATGCAACATAATCCAATATCGCTCATAGATGGCAGCCAAATTGGATTATGCTCGTTCATGAAACACAATAACCGGGATCTTACCAAGGTCATAGAATGGCTATTGTCCCAAGATCAAACTGCTTAAAATCCAATGAAATCCAGTATGGCTGATGGTGGCCATATTGGATTAAGCACATGAAAAACGATCCTAATCCTCCTCTCAACAATGTCAAGGCACTCCCCCGGGATCGAGTTATTGTCCGGACAAGATCCAACTGCTTACAAAGAAGTAGCCATATTGGATTACGAATTCTGAAAAACAATCCCAACTCACCAATGTCAGCTATTGTCCAAACAAGATCAAACTGCTTAAAATCCAATGAAATCCAGTATGGCTGATGGTGGCCATATTGGATTAAGCACATCCTTGAAAAACGATCCTAATCCTCCTCTCAACAATGTCAAGGCACTCCCCACATATGAAGTAGATCGATTGAATCATTCTCGAGTTATTGTCCGGACAAGATCCAACTGCTTACAAAGCAAAAAGACTGACAGCGGCCATATTGGATTACGCACATTGCTGAAAAACAATCCCAACCGTTCTCTCACCAATGTCAAGACACACCCCAAGTTTGAAGTAGATCCGTTGAATCGTACTCCAGCTATTGTCCGAACAAGATCAAACTGCTTAAAATCCAATGAAATCCAGTATGGCTGATGGTGGCCATATTGGATTAAGCACATCCTTGAAAAACGATCCTAATCCTCCTCTCAACAATGTCAAGGCACTCCCCAGGTATGAAGTAGATCGGTTGAATCGTTCGAGTTATTGTCCGGACAAGATCCAACTGCTTACAATCCAATATGACTGACAGCGGCCATATTGGATTATGCACATTGCTGAAAAACAATCCCAACCGTCCTCTCACCAATGTCAAGACACACCCCAAGTTTGAAGTAGATCAGTTGAATCGTACTCCAGTTATTGTCCGGACAAGATTCAAACTGCTTAAAATCCAATGAAATCCAGTATGGCTGATGGTGGCCATATTGGATTAAGCACGTCCTTGAAAAACAATCCTAATCCTCCTCTCAACAATGTCAAGGCACTCCCCACATATGAAGTAGATCGGTTGAATCATTCTCGAGTTATTGTCCGGACAAGATCCAACTGCTTACAATCCAATATGACTGACAGCGGCCATATTGGATTACGCACATTGCTGAAAAACAATCCCAACCGTTCTCTCAACAATGTCAAGACACACCCCAATTTTGAAGTAGATCAGTTGAATCGTACTCCAGTTATTGTCCGGACAAGATCAAACTGCTTAAAATCCAATGAAATCCAGTATGGCTGATGGTGGCCATATTGGATTAAGCACGTCCTTGAAAAACAATCCTAATCCTCCTTTCAACAATGTCAAGGCACTCCCCACATATGAAGTAGATCGGTTGAATCGTTCTCGAGTTATTGTCCGGACAAGATCCAACTGCTTATAATCCAATATGGCTGACGGCGGCCATATTAGATTACGCACATTGCTGAAAAACAATCCCAACCGTCCTCTCACCAATGTCAAGGCACACCCCAAGTTTGAAGTTGATCGGTTAAATCATTCACGAGTTATTGTCCGGACAAGAAAATCTAAGATCCAACTGCTTATAATCCAATATGGCTGACGGCGGCCATATTAGATTACCCACATTGCTGAAAAACAATCCCAACCGTCCTCTCACCAATGTCAAGGCACACCCCAAGTTTGAAGTTGATCGGTTAAATCGTTCACGAGTTATTGTCCGGACAAGAAAATCTAAGATCCAACTGCTTATAATCCAAAATGGCTGACGGCGGCCATATTGGATAACGCACATTGCTGAAAAACAATCCCAACCGTCCTCTCGCCAATGTCAAGGTACACCCCAAGTTTGAAGCTGATCGGTTAAATCGTTCACGAGTTATTGTCCGGACAAGAAAATCTTACGGAATTACGGAACTACGGAATTACGGAACTACGGAATTACTGACACCGGTGTTTCTAAGTCCCCCCCCTACTAAGTAGCGGGGGACAATAAGCAGGGGCTGATGTAGTCTAGATTAATACACTTCAGCAAATGCTCATTCCTACCATCACTATTCTCAACTTCAATCTTCACCCCCCCCCCCAATCGTGATCCCATGTCCTGTGAGCAGTAGTTTTTGTTATGCATTGAAGAGCTACTTTTCAAAATTTTCATGAAATAATACTATGTGACAGAGCTGTCCAATTCGTTGAAAAATTAAGAATTACAACAAACGTTTTTCTATAGGACTACTTTGGATGTCGGAGTCCAAGATAATCAACCAAATTATAGAATTTATACCCTTTTATGACTTTAATTTTAACAGTTTCAATGTTATTATATGTTATTGTAGGGCACAGCGCTACAAGCATGTCCGAACTTGTGATATTATTATGGAATGATTAACCACAACATTGTTACAAATCTGCTCCATTCTCTGCCTTGCCGTGACATCCTGCGGAGTGTACAGGATGTTCAAAGTATGACATCATTGACGTCAAAAAATGCAGTGAAGATTTCTCTCCCACTGAAGAAAGCTGCCTTTGAATCCTCTGAGGAAAACTTATAAATTTCATTAATCACGTTGTTATCTTGAATATGACATTCGCTTACACAAGTACCACAGTTACACTTTAAGCCCCAACTTTTCTCTCACCTAAGAATTTCTCCTTGAATGTTTGGCTTACAGCTAAGCTGGCATTTTCTGCTCCTGAAACTGCTGTGGCACATTCACGTGCCAGTAACGTTCTCATCAAATGTTCCCCACTACCTGTCAGGAAAAATTATTATACCTTTAGTACGGAATCCAAAGTATGAATTCATAAATTTCATATATTTATGCAAACCATTTCCCCCAAAACACTCACCAGAAAAAAGATAAGATATTATCTTACTTTACCATACTGTATGTATTTCAGATGAATATGAAATTTATTATTGTGTGATTCATTTCACATAATTCATATATTGGGTGAGAAATACCAGTATCGATTAGGCAAATAATCCTGCATCTCTGGTTAACATGCAGGCCAGCCTGACCATGCATTTTTTTCTTCTTTTTTTCGTTTAAGCCTTTGAAAACTGCTGTTAGGAATTTTTTGTATAGTCACACAAATATTGACATAGCTGACAAAGAAATTGTATATGGATACTATAAAACAGAGCGATTTCAGTCATTAGAAGTTAACCACTTCACAATGCATGCAAAGTTTTTCATCTACAGATGTCATGTAACAGAGAAGGCTCCGTATTTCAAAGTTTTTATCAGTGAATTAAAGTGGAATGTACACATATTAAAGAAAGTATATTCAAACAAATAAGATAGCACAGCTGTATTCAATGATATTTACTTAAAGTGCCTCGCACGATTTTGTAAATTGATAATCTGAATACTTCAAGTGAGTAGCTTGTCCTTTAGGGGGAGAGGGTTGGGGGGGGGGGGCGGTGGGCGGGGGTAAATATACATAATATATTTCATATAGTATTCCGCAAATATATAGAAATAAGAAATATAAGGTGTTGGATGTTACATCTGATCTTTATATCTAATCTTTGCTACCCTAACACCCAGGCTACGTGGGCATTGTAGGGGTATATTGTAAAACCGTAGCCAGAACAATGAATAAATGACCATGCGTGTTGACACTTTTTTACAAAAATTCCCATAAGTTATCTCCCTTGAACAAGAGAAGCTATGGGAAAATGAATGTTTCTGGTTTAGGGCATGACATACTATTATTTAAAGTTTTTGACTGCCCACAATTAGCCCTCATCCAGAATTTAAACAAGAGCCTTTATGGGCTTCAATATACACCTGAGCACACCACTGATTGCAGAAACCAAAATCTATAGAGACACAAATATTTAATCTTGCAATGATTCTTTGTAGATACATGTATCATAAAGATCACCAGTTGTATATGTACTGTAGTGTGCGAGTCTGGCAATGATCAATTGAGATATTGCAATAACTAGAATATGACATGTATAAAATAGATCAAGGTCAGTCAAATTGGAACAGTTTCTTGTCAATTACCACTTGCATATGTGTATGAATGTGGAGAGCCTAGTATCACCAATACTGGAATTTGACCTTGATGAAATAGAACATGAGGTGAAGCAATTGAGAAATATGCTGAGAATGTGCAACATATTATGGCTATACTTATCATCCAGAATTGTCCTTTTTAGAAAATATCATCAATTCTGCAGATATAACAGCTACATTCGAGAATATATTACAAAATTATATCTCGATTAATACACTAAAAAGAGTCATAACTCTGTAAAATAAGGGCAGAAACGAATAATTTTTGTAGGCTTGTAGAATACAACTAGATAAATAAGTTTCCAAAATTTGGTAGCTGTATTGAGCACAGATATAACTGGTCACATTCAAGCATATCCAAGATTATTACACCCAAAAAGGGGCACAACTTCATAAAATAACGGCCAAGACAATGATATTTTTTTGTATGCTTCTATAATACAACTAGATAAATAAGTTTCCAAACTTTAGCAGCTGTACCGAACACGGATCTGCAGATATAACTTGTACATTCAACTACAGATCACAAAATCAGAGATTATTACATCCGAAAGGGGTATAACTCCATAAAATATGGGCTGAGACAACTAATTTTTTTGTAGGCATCTAAGACTACAACTGGATAAAAAGTTTCTTCATAATCTGGTAGCTGTACCAAACATAGTTAATGATATATAACTGGTTACATTCAATCACAAAATCAGAGATAGCTGCACCCAAAAAGGGGCATAACTCTGTAAAATAAGGGCGAGGCGAGTAATTTTTTTTGGCTTCTAGAATACAATTTAAATAAATTTCCAAAATAAAGTAGCTATATCGTACAAAGTTCTGCAGATATAGTTGGGTTACATTCAAGCATATAGGACCAAAATAGAAATTAATATACCTGTTAAGGGGCATAACTCTGTAAAATATGGACCGAGGGGAGCCACTTTCGATAGGTATCTGACTAAGCACTAGATAAATAAGTGTTCAAGTGTCTCAAGCGGTTTTACCTGGAATGCGTTAACGGACGGACGGATGGACGGACATGGCGACGACAATATCGTAATCCTGAGGCCAAAATGGCCGAGGGGTAAACACAGATGTACAACAGGGACAATACACTTTGGCCTAAACTGACTGAGGGCAAAAACCTTCCCCATCACAATCCACATCTCTGAGCTGTACTAATAAGGTTCCTCATTGCGGAGTGGGATTTGGTTCATAATGTCACAATGAAGGTTATTTCACTCCAGTGGTGACAGCTAGTCTGGTTGGTGGACTACCCAAAGATAACCACCGCTCATCGTCTAGTTAATGGCAGCTTTCACACATGCACCTGCAGGGTGATGGGAGGCTAGTGGTCACCAGTGAAGCACCTTAGACCACTCAATCACTGAGGGGCCTCATTGCCCCATGGGTAAGGTAAGCCCAAACTTTGGTACCTGGAACTGGTGATATCGCACAACATACAGAAGTTAACAGACAAAGGGACAGATAGACAGAACTAGCTATCGCACTATACAACCTCATCTCATGAACAAGAGCCCAAGTGGCTTCAATATACGCCCATATATCTGGAATTACACTGGTCCGAATTTCTAGGTTAATGGCTTTCATCCGAATTGGTAGCTAGCAATCCAGAGAAAGGTCTACGATTTTATGCTTCTTAGAATGTAACATATATATCACATTTTATATTGAATGAGTGAGTGAGTGAGTGACTAGAATTTAACATCGCTTTCAACAATATTTCAGCTATATCACGACGAACCAACTAAGCACCACCCAGCCCAGTTGTGTTCCTGCTACTTCAAAGAAGAAATCTTTGAAGCAGCATGGAACCAGACACCCTCCATCCACCCTATAAAACACTGAGGACAGCGCACAAGACACAGACAGGATGCTAACATGTTGCAATAAAGACAAGTGGTATTACAGTGCTAGACATCACATTATCAAGTTCCTGTTGCTTCTCAGCAAAATGCATTGAAGCAACAGGAACCTGAACCCACTCAACCACCCACTTATATTGAATGATAAACTAAAATGGGCTTAACTCTTAACTAGGTGACCTTCAAACAAGAGCCGAGAGCTCACATATCCCACACTGAAATCGACAATAGTCAAACACAAGAAAATAGTAGTTTTCCTTCAAATGGAATCCTTTCAGGCGAGAATTTTTTTTATGAAGGTAGAAAGATGTGAAGAAAGTGATGAAGTAAATGTTTGATTCTTGAGTTAATGAACAGGTATGAAGTTCATAAAGGACCCCTCTCCCTGTTAAATTAGTAAATGTATGGTTTTTATTTCACAAAAGTGTAACTAAATGTAGCTGATTCTTACATGTATCAACAAATGCCATATACATGTAGGGGAGACAACTTTGAATATTCCAACCTAACACATATAGGCAGCTAAACTTGATTCAGTTTTGGGGGACTGTGACCTTGACCTTTGACAAAATGATCTCTCTTTGCAATGCGAGTAAGCTATACCCAAAGTTTGGTACCAATCCATACCTTGATATTAGAGATATCGCATGGACAACAAATGTTAATGGATGAATGGACAGAATGCAACATCGCATTACATGACCTCGTCTTCAACAGGAATATAAAAATGTGAGTTTTAATAATTTCTTCACTTTGGGTTCAGTGACCTTGACCTTTGACCCACATTTTGGTATGTAGTGAGTGAGTGAGTGAATAGGGTTTAACGTCGCTTTCAACATTTTTTCAGCTATATCACGACGGGGAAGGGAAGGGAGGGGAGGGGGAGGGGAAGGGGAACCTACTTGTAACAGAGCAGATCTAATGCTGCCATTTTATAGTGCTGTCCCACTGAAATATCATGCCGCAGGCAGACATGACACCCCACTCAGTCACATTATACTGACACCGAGCGAACCAGTCCTTGTTCTATCCTCTTAATGCTGAGCGTAAGCGAGGAAGCAACAAGTTCCATTTTTCAAGTCTTAGGTATGACCCGGCCTGTTTTGGTATGTAACACATCATGTCCCTCGGATGTATAAACTGGCAAAAATAAAGTTATTTTTAATGATTTTAAAATTTTGACCTTGACCTAAATTTTGGTACACGACACATTGTCTTCCCTCAATGTATCTACTGACACAAAAAAAAGTAAATTTAAAGATTTCTTGATACTGGGGTCACAGTGACCTTGACTATTGACCTTGACCTAAATTTTGGTACATGACAAATCGTCTCCCCCTAATATATTAATGAACACAAAAAATCATGATTTTTTAACAATTTCATGATTTTGGGGTCACAGTGACCTTGATCCTTGACCTACATTTTGGTATGAGACACATCGTGTCCCCCAAATATATCTACTGACACAAAAAAAAAATTATTTTTAATAATTTCCTGACTTTGGGGTCACAGTGACCTTTGACCTTCGACAGTGATCTAATTTTTGGTATGCGACACTTCATTTCCCCCTATTGAATCCACTCATAAAAAAAATAGAAATTTTTGATGATTTCCTGATTTTTAGGTCACAATAACCTTTGACCTCTGACCTTGACCTACATTTGGTATGCAACACATCGT
>JAVTVY010052969.1:0-25221 GCA_036873755.1 Hanleya hanleyi | reverse complement strand
ACCCGAGGGGTTTCAACTAAACCGTACCAATCGGTAAGCGCGCTGAAGCAGCTCATCAGGCCAATCCGCAGCGAGGTTTGGGTTTTGGCTGGTTTGAATTTCATCGCCGGCCAGACAATCTTTGAAGTCGACATCGGGTGTCAAAGGGAAAACCGCAGGCTTCATACACCGACGCGCTAATTCAAAACAACTGCTGTGGATGAAATGTACGAGATTGTGCAGACGCAATGACTCGAGAACTCATCCAAAGGTCCAGGTAACCCTCTTCGAGGATTTTGGGATTACCTGAACTTGTGCAGATGCGCTTGCTGTGGAAGGGGTTGGATCTGACTCTATACGAAACTGTGGGTGCATAGACGGTCAGACATACCGACTCAGTGTGTCGGGCGCCATATATCCTTGCTCTTATCGCCTTCCGCGAGATTTCCAAACAGTTGTACCCATCGGAATGAAATGACTGGAGAAATAGCTACGCTATAAACACGGATGTTGTTTATTTTGTTTCTGATGCACAAGGACTGATGTATCTCTATGTACATCTCTAGGGGTAGACAGATCAATTACACCAATTGAGCTCATTGATTTGTTATACTACCTGTTTAATGTAAACATAGATGCTTGCCGAGAATCTTCTATAATTCAAAGAAAACAAATAAACTTTATCAACTAGGAATCCAGCTGCGTACAACTGGCTGCCTCTGGTGAGGTGGTTTCCACCTCCCTCTGATTATTTCCGTAATCTCAGAGACTAGGAAACTAAAACTGATCACACTAATTCCAAGATGACTACGCTGATTACGTCACATTGACGTCATTTTCCCAGAAGGCATTTTTCAGCAGATTTTTTGAATATTTTTTTTTATTTATTCAATTTCTAGGCAAAATGTACAAGATAAATAAGTACGTAATAATTTGATGTGAAATAAAATAGTTTTTGCACAATTTAATCATCAGGAAAGCAAACATTTTGAGGAAAAAAGACTTTTCATTTAACCACAATTTTGAAATTTGATTCCTAAGTCTTAAACCTGCTTTAATTAATGCCTTTAATCTCCAATTAAATGCACAATCAAACGTAGAAAAACGGAAGTTAAAAGAAAAAGTTAACTCCCCTAGGAGAGAGTTGTCCGCCCCTAGGAGAGCTCTCCCATTCAATCCAGCGTGGTTACTATAAAGGTCATTGTAAGCCTTATTCCAATCCTCTTTCTCCTGTTTGCTCGAGCAGTGCACATCTAGGGAAGTGTTCAGAGTCAATTTTACAACATTAGTTGTTGTTGTCTCGCTGGTATATCCTTTATCAAGTGTTGACTTTGTTGTTTATTCGGAACTTACTTATTGTATTATTATGTCTGAAGTTCCGACTTGTATCCCTTGTCGTACGTGCGGGCAAAATTTGTCCCCTTTGGACGCTCACACGGCTTGCTTTTCTTGTAAAGATTTGTGTTATCGTGCGTCCACGTGCGCGGAATGTGTATTATGGGATCCGACGGCTTGGAGGAGTTATGCCCAAGCTCGTCGTGCTTTTCTTTTACATGCTTGTGATGACCCGTCTATTTCGGAGATCGACAGACGGGTCTTAGAAATTTCTTTGGTCAATGATATGAAGTGTAATGAAGATCTTGACCGAGCTGGTCAAGACCCAGTTTCTCCCGCGTCGGTATGTATTCCACCAAGCGGTACTATCCTACACGAAGATAATTCTAGGTTGCTAGACAGTTTGACCCGGTCCGGAGATTCATTGTCTAGGGTCGATCCAGAACCCGTTCCTTTGTTACGCTCAACAAAGACCAGGTCGGTCTTCCCTGGCCATTCCATTGTCTCCGTCAGACAAAAGAATTCTTTGCCTCAAGTTATTTCACCTTTACCTATTGGTTCACCACATGTTTCTTCTAGAAGGAAGAAAGCAAATAAACGTCGTCGTGTGTCAGTTTCTCCTTTACGGGTTAAGACTAAACATAGTTTTCCTAATTCCGTTAAATCTATGGAAGCTCGTTCGGTTCTACCGTTGAGTGTTCAAGTTGCGAACTTACGAACTCCAGTTCCCGCGGTTGTTGATTCTTCACATCGTCGTTCACATACTGCTACACGACACTCACGTACACAATACCGTTCACGTTCTCGTACACGACGTTCGGTTTCACCACCTTATCGTTGGTTTTCACCTGTTCGTGGTTCTATTGCGCCGGTTCGACGGTCTCGTTCTCCGATCCGTAGTTCTCGTCCACCGGTTCATTTTGGTACTAGTTTACGGCCCTCCCGTTCGCCGGTACGCCGTGCTCGTTCTTCGACAGTTCATTCTCCTGATCCTACTCACCGTTTACCTCGGGTTTCGGCTCCTTCTGATCAAGATTACCATGTTCATTATCAACGGGCGCCTTTCCTTGATCATTCGGTGGATCATGATTTGTCTTCTTCTCGTTCTCAATCTCCGGTCTCGTCGAGTTCGTCGGATGATTCCTCTTCCTCTCGGGAAAGTTCGGGAGATACGTCGAAGATGGATTTTTTGCTTAGAATGCAGGCGCTTTTAGCGTTGGTTCCGGATATGCGCGTTCCATCTAGTAATAAGTGTCGGACAGCAGCGGATTCTGCATTCACGTCTTCCAAGCCTGTGACTCCTCGTACATGCGCTCCGTCCCCAGCGTGGGTGGATTTTATAGAGAAGTATGATCGTCAATTAGAGGATGACAATAAATTCAAGAAGCCTCGTTTCCGGGTTCCCCATGACCTTCATGATAACGTTTTGCCTGACAAACCACCCAAACGTGATCGAGATTTATCGCAGATTTCTAAGTCATCTAAGTCAACTCCGCTTGAGTTCAATTCCAATTTCGTGGAGAATATCCAAGAGATGTTATTGGTAATCCAACGTGCTTCTTCAGTCGCCGATTGGTTTTTGTTGGCTACTTCGCGGATTGCTTTGGATCCTGAGTTACGCCTGGACGATGGGTCGACTTCTTTGTCTCCGGGTCGCGTTGCCTATTTACGGGGTTTCATTGAAACCCTAGTGCAGGCTAACCGTCAAGTTATTGAGGCCAGTTCTTATTCATACGTTTCGCTTCTCCAAGCGCAACGCAACGCCTTACTTAAGGTTGTCAAGCCGGACGTCTCCTTTATGGTTAAGGATTATTTGCTTCATCAGCCATTAGCATCCAAGTCCATTTTCAACAATGCTATTGAGTCCGTTGTTCCCGTGATTCGTGAAGAACGTACTGCGCGCTTGATTGCGGCTGTTGCTCGGGGTGGTTCTTCGGATCGTCGCCAGAAGCGTGGTCGTAGGTCCTCTACCACTCAACAAGATGGGGGCGCTCGGGGGAATTTTCGGGGTATCGACAAACCTCCTCGAGGCCGGGGTCGCCGTTCCTTTCGTGGAAAATCAACCAAGAGGGGTGGTCATTCCAACAAATGACTATCAAGTTTCCGTGTCCGATCAAGCCGAAGTTTTTCATCCTCCTGCTTTCCGTTCATTCAGTCATCATGTTGTGGGCGGCCGCCTTCAATACTTCGTAGACAACTGGCGTCTCATCACGGACGACACCTGGATTTTAAGGGTTTTGGAGGATGGCTTCCTGTTCACCTTTCGTTCCCTTCCCAAACTCATCGTTTGGCCACGCCCATCCCGCCTGCCAGTTTCCGCGGGTCACTTGCAGACTCTTCTGTCTTCGGTCAACACGCTCATCGACAAGGGAGCTGTCAGGGAGTTACCTCGGACAGAGGACAGTTTGGGGTTTTACAGCCACGTATTTCTGGTTCCCAAGAAAGACTCGCTCCAGATGCGGATGGTGATCGACCTAAAAGTGTTAAACAAGTTTCATCTCACCACCCCCCCCTCATTTCAAGATGCCGACTGTTTCATCGATTCGGGCCCGCATACATCATCGGGATTGGCTGGCCTCAGTCGATCTGCAGGACGCGTATCTTCATATTCCAATTCATCCACGTCATCGCCGTTATCTCCGCTTCGTTATCAACGAACGTCGCTTCGAATGGCAGGTCCTCCCATTCGGGGTCAACGTAGCCCCCTGGTTGTTTACCCGCATTACCTCTCCTGTCATGGCATTTCTACACCTGCGAGGTATTCAGATAGAGGTTTATATAGACGACATCCTCCTATGGGCGGCGGACGAGTCCCGTCTCAACGTGCAAGTCAGTTCACGCTTCTGGTGTTACGTCATCTAGGATTCATCCCTCATCCTCTCAAGTCAGAGTTAGTCCCAGCTCAAGTTCGCCGTTACATCGGCGCAGTGTTCGATACTTATCATCAACGGGTATACCCTCCGGAGGATCGTTGGGACAAAATTCAGCTGTTGATCCGAAGGTTTTTGTCATCAACGTCACGGACACGTCAACAGTGGCAAAGTTTGGTAGGTTTGCTCACTTCCACACAGGACCTAACTCATTACGGCCGACTACAGGTGCGTCCACTACAGTATCATCTGTATCCTTACCTACAGACACCTTCCATCAATCCAGCGGTGCCGGTTTTGAGGTCTCTTCATCCATATCTGGTCTGGTGGCAATCCCGGCTCAACGTCATGCAGGGCGTTCCATTCCGCTTTCCGGCTCCGAGTCATCATCTGTACACCGATGCGTCCGAGACCGGTTGGGGAGCCCATCTGGACGAATTCGTGGTATCCGGCAGATGGTCAACGTTGGATGCCAGTCTTCACATCAACCTTCTGGAAATGAAGGCAGTCATCCTGGCGGTGCAACATTGGAGTCATCGTCTCATGTACTCGTCTCTCCTCATAGCGACGGACAATTCCACAGTCATTGCGCACATCAACAAGTTGGGAACCACCCGCTCGCTACCAATGTTTCGTCTAGTTTGGGATCTGTACGAGTGGACTCGTATTCATCATATTCATCTCCACGCCCGCCATGCTCCGGGTCGGCTCAATGTCTTAGCGGACAGCTTATCACGTCCGGACACCGTTCTTCAGACCGAGTGGCAACTTCATCCGGAGGTGTTCCAGCAGATCTCCACCATCTGGGAGTCCCCTCTGATCGATCTGTTTGCTACGAGGAACAACGCCCAATTGACCCTGTTTGTCAGTGCGATTCTGGATCCTCAAGCCTTCGACATCGACGCCCTGACAATCAATTGGGACAACTTCCTAGCTTATGCCTACCCACCGATGGCCCTAATTCTGGAAGTGCTTCAAAAGATCTCTCGTCACGACTGCATCATCCTACTCGTAGTGCCGTGGTGGCCTCGTCGACAGTGCTTTCCGGTTTTGGTCCCGCTTCTCACGGCCCCGCCACGTTGTCTGCCAGTTTGGCCCAGCCTGTTACGTCAACCGCACGGGATTTTTCATCACAACCCACGGTGGCTCAACCTACACGTTTGCAGACTATCCAGAATGCACTCGCAGTCCAAGGATTTTCAGCAGAGGTTGCACGAACGATGGTTTCAGCCAATCGATCTTCCACATCGCAGCTCTATCAGGCGAAATGGGCCTATTTCGTCTCCTGGTGCCGAGGACAGGATGCCGATCCCGACTCTGCCTCTGTTTCCCTAGTAGCTGACTTCCTCCTTCATCTTCATCGTGATAAGAAGTTTCAAATCAGCACCATTGAAGGGTATCGATCTGCTCTGGCTAGGGTGTTACGTCTTACTTCGGGTACAGACATTAGTCTAAACGATAATATCTCTGCGCTCATTCGCGCCTTCGCGTTACAGTCTCGCCGTACGCGCCAACTGTTACCGAAATGGGATATCGGTGTGGTTCTGTGTGCTCTGATTCGTCCGCCCTTTGAACCTTAGAATCCGCTTCTATAAAAGCTGTGTCTTATAAGACTGCCTTTTTGGCGGCGTTTGCTTTAGCGTCTAGAGTGTCTGAACTTCATGCTCTTGAAAGATCTTCTATGACCTGGACGGCGGATTGGTCTCGCATTTCTTTTCGGCCCATTCCGGAGTTTATTGCCAAAAATGAGTCTGTTCGTTCAGGTCCGTGCACTCAACGTTCGTACTCCATTCCTGCGTTGTCAGACTTCGTGCATGGGCTCGAGGACGACCTCCTGTTATGCCCGGTTCGTGCGATTCGCCACTATCTTACTCGTACCGATTCCGCTCGCGGCTCTCGGCGCCTGTTATTTCTGTCTCTTCGCCCGTCGGCTTTGCGTGACATTACTAAAAATACCATCGCCGCGTGGTTGAAGAAAACCATTAAATGGTCTTATCAATTGGCCATAGACGCTCCCCCTCTGTTGTCGACTGCCTCTTCTCATGAGATTCGCGCCATTGCCACGTCATGGCCGTTATGGAAGAACCTGTCCCTCCTTGACATTGTCCAGTCTTGTGCCTGGACGGCGAACTCCACGTTCACCAATTTCTATCTGAGAGATATGTCAGTCCAGTCAGATAGGATGACCACGCTTGGGCCGCTTATAGCTGCCCAGCACGTGGTCAACTAAATTTTCAAAAAAGGGGGGGGGGCGGCATTTTGTATCATCGCAGCAAATCTGCAAATTGCTGTATCATCTCATCTCATTCATACTATTGGTCCACATTTGATTCGATCACATATTGAAGGAAGAAATAAGTCAGATGGACGACCTTGGATCCTCTAAGAGATGTCGGACACTAAATCATCATTCTAAGATGCCTGACTCCATGGTGAGTGTAATCTTTACCTTAACTGCGGTTTTGATTGTGTCTTTCAGGTTGAATCTGACTTCCTTCTCATGATCTCAGCTGCGTCATCTACGCTCAACTCTCAAGAAGGATCAGCAAGTTGGACGTAAGACGATTGTGGACTGAGAATGGTGTGGCTTGGCGACCTCTAGGCACGGACTGGTTATGCTTCACCCGGACTTAGGAACAGCCAAGTACCTGCATGCATATAATGCCTCCCAAGTAGACCTATCGACCCTCGGGGTAGGGGTCCTTTCTTGGTAGAGATTGCTTCCCGAGTAGACCTATCAACCCTCTGGGTAGGGGTCCTTTCTTGGTAGAGATTACTTCCACACCACGAGCACAGCTACATGGATGTAGACAATCAAGATAAGTACATCAGTATCATATCCACATTTTAACCTTTTCGTCTTTGACCAGGGTTTCACTTGTTGATTGTTGATTGTCTCATGCTTATGCCCATGTTTCTGTGTCATTCCAGCGGTTACTTAGCCTACTTTTGGAACTACTTCAAGACCGAGTTCCCACCTCCATATGTTGGTACTGAGGCATTAATTAAAGCAGGTTTAAGACTTAGGAATCAAATATTAAACATTTATAAACAATGTTTCTATTTGTTACTAAGTCAAACCTGCTTTAATTTAATTGCCCTCCCTTCCTTCCCCTCGTACCGCGGCCTTGTTCACTACTGGTCTCGGTTTGAGAAAGAGGATTGGAATAAGGCTTACAATGACCTTTATAGTAACCACGCTGGATTGAGTGGGAGAGCTCTCCTAGGGGCGGACAACTCTCTCCTAGGGGAGTTAACTTTTTCTTTTAACTTCCGTTTTTCTACGTTTGATTGTGCATTTAATTGGAGATTAAAGGCATTAATTAAAGCAGGTTTGACTTAGTAGCAAATAGAAACATTGTTTATAAATGTTTAATTTTTCCCATGTTTATCTGCCTGGACGAGGTTATGTAAATTTGCTAGAAATAGCCCAATACGATAAGCTACGACGTCACAGAATTTCAGGACTCATTTTTCCTCCGTTACGTTACCTAGGACGAGAGTAAAATATCTCCCTATGTAATTGAGTACCGGTACATAAAACAGATGAACTGGAGTTTTATATGGAGAGAAATACAAAGTTATTTCAAGAGTGATATGTTATCGATATCACAGAGGAATGGTAGCCATTTTGTAGAGTTTTGTTTATTCTACACGATGCGAAAAAGAAAATTAATGCAGAGTTAACTGCTGATGATTGACAAGCTCCAAAATAGACGACTAATTGAAATGAACAGAGTTTAGGTCCGAATGTGCACTCATCATGCTTCTTTGCTTATATGCTTTCACATGTATTACGGCTGTCGGATTAGTTATCGGACAGATCAATTATCGGACACGCATCTCGTGCTCACGTGTTGTGCTCGTGATGACAACACAATAAGATGTCAGAACAAAGGGGGTCATTTCTAATCGTGACGTCATCAATGAAATTTATAACGGAAGAAAGATGACGAGCTCAGCATTCATCGTGTCAGTGTCCTTGTCATTTCGAGAAATACTTTTTTATACATTCCAGAAAAACCTTCAAAAATGCACGCTACTAGATCGGACACCCGTACTGATTGAAATGTAAACAAAATAGGAGAAAACTACAAATCTGAAATGTTGGTAGGCTGAAATCAAGTCTATATTTGAGTTTTTCTGTCAGATAGCTGAAGTTTTAACTATTCATGATAGCTCTGAGATGAACTAAATTCATTCTCGATTGGTATGAACGCTCATTTGCCTATGAGCGTTTTGTGGGATATTTTGGGTAACTGCCACTAAAGGAAAGGCAACGAATACAAACGTCTAGTCCGTCATTCATTATTCAACCGTCATCCATTAACGAATTTCCGAGTCCATAGTCCATAATTCAAAGACCTAATTCATACAACAGCATAAAATTCATTATAGAATACATAAAAATACGATAGTTACCTGCATGACAGAAGCGGTCAACAGTTTTCAATGATGCCGAAAAGACATCACGATTTTCAAAAATATCAAATCCGTATCGCTGGTCAGTATTCTTTATCCATATGATTTTCATTAAATTCGTTATCTAGAGAAAGTTGCATCGCAGTCACGCTTTGATTGTGTCTGTTCATATGAACACACAGAGTATCTTGAAATACGTGAGTTCAAACTCGCTGCAGGTTAAGCAGAATAAGACAAAAGTTACAAAACATAACGCCATAGATGTTGCGCGCTACATTTTTTGTTATCAGCATGCGATATGTATCGACAAATTTGAAAAAAAGTTTTAGTGCAAGTCCCTTCAGATGATGCATGTATTATTTATTCAACTTCAACTGTATAAAGTATATATAATACAGGCGTCTAGTCCCTCATTCAATATTCAGTTGTCGTCCATTAAAGAATTCCCGCGTCCATAATCCAAAGACCTAATTCATATAATAACATTGGCACCAAATTAAAAGGATAAATCATAGTAAACATGAAACTAGGCTAATTTCCTCAAGACAGAAGGGCATAACAGTATTAGCACTGTGTAAAAGGAACTGATAACAATGACAGATTTGGCAGAACAAGGCATTCTTCGTGAGAAACCTGTGTATGTCAATCAATAGCGGATCGTGTAAGGTGGGGAGAATTTATATAACCTCTTCAGCAGTTTTTCGAAGAATCACCGGTGTATATATACAATTTGTCCTTTGACATTCAAAGGGAACAGCTGTATGCCCAATGCGTGCGCTTTGAAGTTATGAAAAATGTGAGGCCAATATCATAGCACATACAGCAACATTTGTTACTGATGTGATGAATTTATTCGCAGCTAAACATTGTCCAAGAACTTTCCGTATTTTCTGTTGCATCGTGGGAGGAGTAAGTTTTACTTCATGACAGTTGTTTGTGCGGCTGTCGTTGTTGTGCATTGATATATTTATCTGTGTTTGAACTCCCTAATGTTACATGGATTTTGTTGGCCGGCTGACAAAATAGTACGTTAATGGGGGGTATAATTAAGGTCCTACGTTGTATGGTAGATACGCCATGTAATAAGAGAGTTTCTTCGTACATTCATACGCTAGGGACAAAGTATTTAGTAATTATCAATATCAGAATCCAACAGACATGCATTGTGCCCCATTACACTTTGTGCCCCATTACATATTTTGCCCCATTTGGCACAGTGAAGAGACCACGCTGGAGCTGACTGGAGGTAATCTGCCGTTAGGATAAGCAAATATTGCAACTCATGGATATATCTTCCCACAAAATATTTGAACGATCACCTTCAAACCAAGTGGCCTGGGCATGTGTAGATATATTTATTAAATGTTTGGTGTATTTGGAGATAAATGTATCTTTTGTGATCAACGAGAATGGCGAGACACTGATAGAGTTGAACGAGAATGGCGAGACACTGATAGAGTTGAATGAAGCTCTGAATACTTTTGAGAGACGATGAAAATAACAAACGTACTGATTACATTTTAGCTTATGGAGAAGTCAAAATCAATCTTACTATGAAGACCAAAATTCTTTCTTGACATTTTTCCTTTGTTTATCATATATCCTAACGTAATAGTGAGTGAGTGAGTGAATGAATAGGATAGGTCGCTTTCAACATTATTTCAGTCATACCGCGACGAACCAACTAAGCACCACCCAGTCAAGTTATGTATGGATTACGATTACTGATCCGCGATACGGATTTGATATTTGTGGAACATCATGATGTCTTGCCGGCATCATTGAAAACTGTTGACCTATGTTTTTGTATACTATGATTCTTGTTGTTGTTGTTTTTAACTTGGTGCTAATGCTGTTACATGATATAGGTATTTGGAAATATGGACGCGGACATTCTTTAATGGACCCCGGCTGAATAAAGGATAACGGAGCAGACGCTTGTAATGCACATGATTGTGGGTGTACTTCTTCGAGGCCGATATATCATTGTTACATGAGTTACGCCTGCTGTGGAAGGGGTTGGATCTGACTCTATGCGAGACATACGGACCCAGTGTGGAGGGCGCCATATATCCTTGCTCATATCGTCTTCCGCGAGATTCCAAACAATTGTAATCATCGGAATGAAATGACTGGAGAAATAGCTAAACTATAAACACGGATGTTGTTTATTTTGTTACTGATGCACATGGACTGAACTCTATGTACATCTCTAGGGGTAGACAGATCAATTACACCACTTGATCTACCTGATTTGTTATACTACTTGTTGTCCCCCGCAGCAACGCGGCCGGGGACTTTAAAATGGTTCTTGCTTCTTTGTGTCCATGGATGTCCGTGTACGTCCGTGCATGTCTGTTCGAGCGATAACTTCCTAACGCTTTGTTGGATTCTTCCGAAATTCGGAATACGCATTCCTTGCGACAAGACGCCAGTCCGTATTGCATTTCAGCAACATCTGCCTGAAGGTGGCGCCACTGGTTCTTGCTTGCATCCGTGGATGTCCGTGTACGTCCGTGCATGTCTGTTCGAAGCGATAACTTCCTAAAGTTTTGTTGGATTCTTCCAAAATTCGAATACGCATTCCTTGTGACAAGACGCCAGTCCGTATTACATTTCAGCAACATCTGCCTGAAGGTAGCGCCACTGGTTCTTGCTTCTTTGAGTCCGTGGATGTTCGTGTACGTCCGTGCATGTCTGTTCGAAGCGATAACTTCCTAACGCTTTGTTGGATTCTTCCGAAATTCGGAATACGCATTCCTTGCGACAAGGCGCCAGTCCGTATTGCATTTCAGCAACATCTGCCTGAAGATGGCGCCACTGGTTCTTGCTTGTGGATGTCCGTGTACGTCCGTGCATGTCTGTTCGAAGCGATAACTTCCTAACGCTTTGTTGGATTCTTCCGAAATTCGGAATACGCATTCCTTGCGACAAGACGCCAGTCCGTATTGCATTTCAGCAACATCTGCCTGAAGGTGGCGCCACTGGTTCTTGCTTCTTCGTGTCCGTGGATGTTCGTGTACGTCCACGCATGTCTGTTCGAAGCGATAACTTCCTAACGCTTTGTTGGATTCTTCCGAAATTCGGAATACGCATTCCTTGCGACAAGACGCCAGTCCGTATTGCATTTCAGCAACATCTGCCTGAAGGTGGCGCCACTGGTTCTTGCTTCTTTGTGTCCGTGGATGTCCGTGTACATCTGTGGATGTCTGTTCGAAGCGATAACTTCCTAACGCTTTGTTGGATTCTTCCGAAATTCGGAATATGCATTCCTTGTGACAAGACGCCAGTCTGTATTGCATTTCAGCAACATCTGCCTGAAGGTGGCGCCACTGGTTCTTGCTTCTTTGTGTCCGTGGACGTCCGTGCATGTCTGTTGGAAGCGATAACTTCCCAACGCTTTGTTGGATTCTTCACAAATTCGGAATACGCATTCCTTGCGACAAGACGCCAGTCCGTATTGCATTTCAGCAACATCTGCCTGAAGGTGGCGTCACTGGTTCTTGTTTCTTTGTGTCCGTGGACGTCCGTGCATTTCTGTTGGAAACGATAACTTCCCAATGCTTTGTTGGATTCTTTCGAAATTCGGAATACGCATTCCTTGCGACAAGACGCCAGTCCGTATTGCATTTCAGCAACATCTGCCTGAAGGTGGCGCCACTGGTTCTTGCTTCTTTGTGTGCGTGGACGTCCGTGCATTTCTGTTGGAAACGATAACTTCCCAATGCTTTGTTGGATTCTTTCGAAATTCGGAATACGCATTCCTTGCGACAAGACGCCAGTCCGTATTGCATTTCAGCAACATCTGCCTGAAGGTGGCGCCACTGGTTCTTGCTTCTTTGTGTCCGTGGAGGTCCGTGAACGTCCGTGCATGTCTGTTCGAAGTGCGCTTTGTTGGATTCTTCCGAAATTTGGCATACGCATTCCTTGCGACAAGACGCCAGTCCGAATTGCATTTCAGCAACATCTGCCTAAAGGTGGCGCCACTGGGTCAAAATGGATCTTGGTGCATTGTGTCCGGGGATGTCAGTTTGAATTCTTTACAAGCGATAACTTCCAAATGCTTTGTCGCATTCTCACAAAATTCGGCATGTACGCATTCCTTGCGACAAGACATTGGCTCAGCCGCTGCTATTGCATTTCAGCAACACCTGCCTGAAGGTGTCGCCACTGGATCTCGTTTCTTCATGTCCATTTCTGTTCGTGGATGTCTTTGCAAGCGATGTTCTTTGCAAGCGATAACTGCCAAATGCTTTGTTGGATTCTCCAGAAATTCAGCATACGCATTCCTTGCGACAAGACGCCAGTCGCCGGTTAAGGTTGCCTTAAGGTGGTGCCACTGAGTTTCTCTTCTTCCTGTCCGTTCCAGTTAAAATGGGTCTTCAATTTTGCTATGAAATCAATCTATTCCACATCATATGATTTACCCTAAAGCTTTTGCATGAACCATTTTTTATTTCAGAAGTATAATATGAAATAACTGGCGGGGAATCCCCGCAGTACTGAACCCCTGGTTTTTTAATTTCGTGTCATCTTAAACGAAGGACAACATTTCCTTTTGCTATCGAATAATTGCATTTCACATCATATGATTTACCCTAAAGCTTCTGCACGAATCATTTGTATCCACACATGTAACTTGGTATATTAATTACAACTTCAGTTCCTAAAGTTTGGGGTGCACACTGTGCATATGATCAATTTCCTGAATTGAACTGAATTCATCCTTGCTGGTCTTCAGACTGACAGATGATGTCATGCAGTTGTCAGTGCGGTTATTCATGTACAGAGAGCTTTCTATGACTTTCATGTCGGAACATCAACACTATCCTCAAGGAGAGCATGTCCCCACCCCCATGGTGCCGAGCCGCACCCTCTTTCTCCCAAACTAGCCCTCGCCCGACTTTCATATATTTTGTTTGAATATATATATCTCCAATACATCTTGGCAGAAAGTTGAAATTTGTGTGTAGTCTGCAATATTGGTATAATTCTGCCACCCGTCAATGGATTGCAACCCCAAAAGGCTTCATTTTATCAGGCACAGACCCATGTTTTACACCTCGGCCAATTTTGGCCATGGGGTATTGTCATCGTCTTGTACATCCGTCTGTCCGTTCGTGAGCGAGATAGCCGGAAAACCGTTCCGCTGATGAATTCCAAATTTGGTGTGCTTATTTACCTAGTCAAGGACCAGAAGCCTATTGAATTGGGACCTAATTGGGTGGAAACCTTGGCGGCCATCTTTAATTTTATGCAAAATGGATAATGATCCATATCTCGGAAACCATTCAGCTGTTCAATACGAAACTTGATATACATCATGGATATATCAAGCAACTTTCAACGAATTACCAAACAGGCTTTTCTGATTAGCTGGAAACCCTGGAGGCCATCTTTCATTTATGCGAAATCGATAATGATACATATCTCGGTTACCATTCAATTGTTTTATATGAAAGTTGGTATACATCATCGATATATCCAGATACTTTGAATCGGGACCTGATTGACCGAAAACCTTGGTGGTCATCTTTAATTTATGCAAAATCATTAATGATCTCTATCTCTGATTCCGTTGAAGTGCTCAATGTAAAATTTGGTATGCATCATTGATGCATCAAGAGACTTACGATGAATGACAGATCTGGTTTCTTTGATTGGGCGGAAATCTTGGTGGCCATTTTAATTTATTCAAAATCTTTAATGATGTTTATCTCTGACCATTTAAGTGTTCTATACGAAACTTGGTTTACAGCATCGATGTATGAAGAGACTTGCATTAATGAATAACCACATTAGTTCCTCTGAGTGGCGGGAAGGATGGGCAGCCATCTTTAATTTATGCAAAATCATTAATGATTTCTATCTCTGACACTGTTCAAATGCTCAATATAAAATTTGGTATACATTATCGATGCATCTAGAGATTTGTGGAATGAATACCGGTTTCTTTGATTGGATGGAAACCTTAGGGGTCATTTCTAATTGCAAATTTTTTGATAATCTATACATTTGTCACTTGACTGCTTGGTGTTCCTGACATCTTAGTTCAAATTGAATACATTATGAATGACTGGTGCCCAGAGCCGAGGGGTTTTCAAATGTGCAGCTTCATATTGTATAGGTAAGTGAGTCCATTGTCTGTAGATCTTGCTTGGAATTGGTTTTCATGCCAATCCGCCTCTGGGTCGCGCCACCTGGGGGACAAGTTAAAATTGCATCTCCAGACAATAACTTTTGAAAACCTTCAGGATTCTTTCAAATTTGGTGTGTGGGTACCTTGCCTCAAGATCTGGCTTGAGAATGTTTTTCGTGTTGATTCGTGTACAGGGGGCATCACATGAAAGCTAAGTAAAGAGTTTCCAGACAATAACTTTTGAAAACCTTGACGGATTCATTTCAAATTTTCTGTGTAGGTACCTCACCTCAATTTCTCATTTGGCATTGTTTTTCATGCTGATCCACATATAGGTGGTGCCACCTGGGGGCCAATATTAAATTATATTTTCAGACAATAACTTTTTAAACCTTGACTGAATTTTTTCTAAGTTTGGTATATGAATACATGTACCTTACCTGAAGATTCCGCTTGGGATTGTTTTTCTTGTCGATCAGACATGCATATACATTGTACCTTGCTTGGGATCCACTTCAGCTTAGAAGGTGATGCCACCTGATGACAAAATCTGAAATTTGTTTTTGGCCAAATTTTCTCAAACTTTCTTGCACTTACAGGTGGTGCCACCTGGTCGCAAAATCCCAAATTTGTCTTCGGGTAATAACATGACATAAGATGTCACTTGAGATTGCGCTTTGCTCACTTGCGCCAACAGGTAGCACCACGTCCTCGTGTCAAAATCTAAATTTGATTTCATTCATCGGATTCTTCTCCAATTTGGTATGCAGATACCATGCCAGAATATGTCCCCTGGGTTGTAGTTCGCCTGTTTCTGCATAGGCCTACTGGTGTCGACACCTGGTGGACAAATATGAAAATTGTTCTGGCAATAAGTGACAACGGATTCTTCTCAATTTTGTATTCATATGCCCAAAGATGTCGCTTGGGATTGTGTTTCGCACACGTCTTGTGCCTAATAAATCTAAATTTGGTTTCCGGGCAATAACTTGAAGACCCCTCTTCAGATTCTTCCCAAAGTTCGTATGCTGATACATGTACCTAGGCTGTAGAACTCTCTGTTAAATTAGGATATTTATAATTTACAGACAGTGTCAGCATACTGTTCCAGCTGTCTCCCCTTCAGTGATTGGTCATTCGATCCCGCCATTTTAAACTAATACGAGCATTTTCATTGGATCACTATTTATAGGAGCCACCCCAATCTTCATACACAACAACGTGACGGTCTCAGTTGACTGATGACATAGCGCGGCCTCGTTTTTGATTTCAAAATCTGCCGTCTAACTGGGAAAATGTTGCTGCATCAGTCGATCATTGGCCCTCCGTAGAAGGGTGCAATACTATAGGCTAATACATGTACCATGCCATGAGATGATGCTTGGGATTGCATTTCGCCCACTGCACCTACAGGTGGCAACACCTGGTGGCAAATTTAAAATTTGGTTTCCGGGCAATAGGTTGAGGATGCCTTCAGATTCTTGTCAAATTTGGTTTGCAGATAATGCCTTGAGATGTCACTTGGGGTTGCTTCTTGGTTACATAATTTCCATGCTTCACTGCATGGAAACTATATTATAGAAGCAAACTTTCAGTCAACCGTTGATCTTAAAACTTGGGAAGGCAGAAAGACCCTTTTACATCCAACGCCTATGAAGCAGCAGTTGCCTCCCTCATGTATATCCCCTGAGACCAACAATGCTAAAAAATATTGCTGCCATTTCGGCGGGGGACCTAGCATCCTCTGGCTGCTTGTTATATTTCCACCGAAACGACGGACATATTATGTGATGGCGATGTCCGTCCATCCGTCTGTCCGGTTAATATCGGTAACAGTTTTCTATCTACAGTTGCAATCGTTTGTGTGTGGATACAGTAGGTGGAGACGATGTGTCCCGCACAAACAATGAGGTCGAGTTCAGAGGCCAAAGGACAAGATCACAGTTAACCCAAATCTCGAAATTATTAAAAATCGTAATCTTTGTGGTCAGTAAATACATTAGGCGGAGACGATGTGTGACATACAAAAAATTGCGATTTAGGTCAAAAGATCAGTCATGCGACCCATAAATCAATCATCAAAGCTGGCCTTTTGTGTTAGTGGATACAAAAGGTCAAACAATGTGTCACGTACCAAAAGTGATGTAAAATTGTTGTGCGGGTGTAAATTGAAGCCAATTTTCCCTCTTGGTCCACAATGACCGTTCGAATGTTCTCAAAATCTTTGCATTTGCCATAGATCGAAATCTGTATTAGAGCAGGTGGTGTCTGAATGACCCTTTTTATCGGCTAGAATCTTACGATAAGCTTTGAGACACGTGATTACATACCTTATTTGGCACAGACTATATCCTAGATTAGATTCTGAACATAAATTTAGCTTTGTTGTTTTCGTTTCTAATATCAGGAAGACAGTGTAAGAACTGTCAGGTAAGGTAGAATAGAATCAATTTTGTTACTGTCATATTTCTTCTTCATCATCCATGTTGAATGGTGTTGTAAATCTACACCGTGCTGAAATGCTTCAATCGGTGTTTGTTCTGTCATTTTTAGACAGTGTATATAGTTGTTTTTACTCTAGTGTTAGCGCGCAGAAAACTTCCGCTTATTTTTCTTCAAGTCATTTAAACCATCTTGTGAAGAAGTTAAAACTGTATCTTTGATGATATTTTGTTCATGATTCATCATCATGAGCGCGATATGCAGAACACCTTTTTCATAACCCCTGCTGTTTGCGCGTGGCACTGGCAAAAATGACGTCAAGTGGGGTCGGCTACAGCTACCTTCGCATGTTAACTCAATGCAAACTGCACACATATCAAAATATAATCGAGCAAATCTGTGCCAATATCTATCCGATTTTCATTCTGTTTAGTGATTATTAAACCTGTAGAGATGCTCCATCGAGATGCCCCATCGAAAAACTTCCTTGATATTCTAAAATCGAACTATTTTTTCCCTCAAATAACTAAACCCACCAGAGTGAAATCACATTCGGCAACATTAATTGACAACATATTCATTAATTTTCACGAGGATAACCTCCTGTCCGGGGTATTCCTAATCTCCGACCATTTCCTTATATTTCATATACTGCATTCTTCAAGCAACGTGACACCAGATAAGTCAACAGAATCCTACCGTCGAGTTACTCCTGAATTAAAGGATCTCTTTATACGTAGGATGAAGAATGTCACATGTCTTACACGAGGAAAGAGATGTTAACGTAGCTCTGGATAACTTCCTGACAAATTTTGATTCCGCATATAACGAATGCTTTCCTATAGCTACGTTTGAACCGTCGTCTCATCGCATCATTAGACCTTGGATATCGTATGGCATTCTTACTTCTATTCATGAAAAAAAAATAGACTTTATCGCGAATACCTTGTAAACAGGGACGAAAATTCTCATAAACTGTACAGAACCCATTGGAATAAATTGAACAAATTTATACCTTATGCCAAAAAAGTTTATTTGGAACAGAAATTTAATGAGTGTAATCAAGATATCAAAGGAACATGGAAAACCCTCAATCAACTCATGAATCGTACAAAAAGAAAAATCAATATCTCGATCTATTATTATCGATGGGAATGAAACTTCGGATGCTATGACCATTGCTGATAAATTCAACGAATATTTCAGTACTGTTGCCTGTACCTTAGATTCCAACATTCCTCAAGTTCAACCAGCTTACAGTGAATGGATTTATCTCTACAACTCCTGCTGATATCTGCAGTCTCATTTTGAATTTGAAGTCTGCATCGCCCGGCCTGGATGGTCTTCCTATGTCTTTTGTCAAATTTGTGGCAACTTCTGTTTCTGTTCCCCTTGCTCATCTTATGAACCTGTCTTTCCGTTTTGGTATTGTTCCAGATGCATTTAAATCTGCTAAGGTTACACCCATTTTCAAATCTGGTGAACAAGCCCTCTTTTCAAACTGTAGGCCAATATCCGTCTTACCGGCTCTCAGTAAAATACTAGAAAAGCTTGCAGTAAATATGATGACCAAATTTCTTGAAGCGAACAATGTAATTTCAGATAATCAGTACGGATTTAGATCAAACTGCTCATGCGGCAATTTCTTTGTATGATAAATTGGTTGCAGCAAAGGACGCGAAACAATTTAGTGCCATAACCTTTCTGGATCAAAAGCCTTTGATACGGTCAACCATGATATTCTCCTCTCTAAGCTACACCATTATGGTTTTCGGGACACGGCCAATAATTGGCTCAGGAGTTATCTATCTAATAGCGTACAGCGTGTTTCCTACAATAATATACTTTCATCTCACATGAATATCACATGTGGAGTACCACAAGGTTCGATTCGTGGCCCCCTCCTCTTTCTGATTTACATTAATGACATAAATAATGATATAGAACCTCCTTCGCATCATCCTCTTTGCCGACGACACAAGTGTTGTATATTCCTCTGTAAATCTTGACCATGTCATCAGAATCATGTCACAAGAACTAGATAAACTCCACATATGGTTTTCGGCACACCGACTATCTTTGAACGTCAAAAAAACCAAACTCATGATTATCAAGCCTAACAAACAACGTCTGCAGCAGCCGCCACAATTAGTTATAGCCGGTGAACAGATTGAAGCCGTCGATTGTTTCAAGTTCCTCGGTGTAGTTTTTAATAGCAAGTTAAATTGGACAAACCATATCGACTATATTTGTAAAAAAGTAGCCAGAAATACAGGAATCATTAACCACATTAAAAACTCCGTAAACAAGAAAACACTCCTTATTCTGTACTACTCCATGATCTTTCCGTATCTATCGTATTGCAACATCCTCTGGGGGAACACTTATACCACTCGCCTGAATCCTTTAATATTGCTTCAAAAGCGTATTGTCCGTATCATTACCTTCTCGAATAAACGCGACCATACTCAACCCTTATTTTCAGATCTAAAAATCCTGCCAGTTATAAGCTTGAACTTATATAGTTGCTTAAATCTGGTTCATAAGATCCTATATCATTTTGAGTTTATTCCTGCTCAGTTTCATGATCACTTTACAAAGTTGTTTGAAGTCCATCATTATCCTACAAGAAATCGCGAGGTGAACTTATACAGACCCTTTTATGTATCTAATTTTTTCTATTATACAGTCAGCCACGGGACCTCAGGAATGGAACAAGCTCCCCTCAAGACATAAGAACATAAAATCCTCCTCATTATATAAATCAAATCTCAAAGCTTTTTTACTTGAAAATTAATATATTTTCACTACTTTGCCTTTTTTGATTATTCCATTGCCTACTGAATATTCCACTGTCACCAGTTGTCGTTTAGAACTGTGACCAGAGCTACTTCTTATGGGATAGAACAAGCCCATTGGGCTTTATTCTCGCCATAATGAAACCTTCAATGAAGATATGTACTTATTATATTCTTACTTTAATTGGTGAATAAAATTTCATTCATTCGTTCATTCGTTTCTTCAATGTGTAGTTTGGAAAACATTTCCTTTTAGATCATGGTTAAATATTTACCTAAACAGATGGTGTCAATTCGCCTAGATTTTTTGCGATATACCCACTCTCGGTTTTTATGATTCTCCTTAAAACAGCTTCCATACAATAGAAATCCAAGTATATATTTCTCAACTAGAGTATTATAGGATATTGAAATATAAATCTCATTTCTGTATCGATCTCCAGCCATTTTCTTGTAATTTTTAAAAGAAAACATGTAACACGATCTTCGGAAAATGTGGACCCTAGTTTTCAACACAATCTTGGACGGTCGTTTCTTTCACTGTATTTAAAATTTTGGACCACATTTACCGATTTACTACGTTTTAGAAAAAGCTGAAAAGCGAGAGTGCCGAGATTTGAGTCTTTCGCATTTTTCAACAATTTTCGGCAGCACATATTTTCCAAAATATACATTAATTTTCCCAGGTCCTGCCATAACATTTTAAAATTTTATTAATGGTCTATATTAGAAAAAAACCCCTGAATTCTCATCACAATTGCTGGTGTTTTGCTCGATTATATTCTGATTTACATGTGCGCCGTGTGTCAGCAGCTTTTAGCGTGTTGGTATCGGTCGGCCTATCGCGGAATGTTCCGCTCGGCTCCAGGAATTCGCCGAAGATCGATCACACGTTTTCTTTTAAACATTAACAGACAACGGCTGGAGATACAGAAATGGGATTTATAGTTTCATAATCCTATAATAATCTAGATGAGAAATATATACTTGGATTTTTATTTTATGGAAAATCAAGCGTGGGTATATCGCACAAATTCCCGACGAATTAACACCATCTCATTAGGTAAATATTTCACCATGATGTAAAAGGAAATTGTTATCAAACTAGACACCATACTAAACTATATTATACTGAAACGGGCATCTCTTCAGGTTTAATAATCACTAAACAGAATTAAATTCGGATAGATATGGGCAGAGTTTTGCTCGATTGTATTCTGATATGTGTGCAGTTTGCATTGAGTTAACATGTGTCAGTAACTGGAGCCGATCCCACTTGACGTCACTAGCCAGCGCCGCGCGCAAAACAGCAGAGGTGGAAAAAGGTGTATAGGGTTGTCTCATTACAAGCGTCTAGTCCGTCATTCATAATCCAGCCGTCGTCCATTAGAGAATATCCGCGTCCATAATCCAAAGACCTATTCCATATTCCATATAACAGTATTAGCATATCATATTCCATATAACAGTATTAGCATATCACATAATCCAAAGACCTATTCCATATTCCATATAACAGTATTGGCATATCATATACCACTATCATATACCGCTGATGCATCAAATATACGAAAAATACTGTGAAGTAATACTTAAGTGCAGAGACACTCTAGAGTATTACTATCTAGAAATGGATAAACAGCTGACAATATGAAGAATAGTGATCATTTTCTGTCGTCCCAAATTAACATTCCATACAGATATATGTCTAATTATGATACACATATGGACTATTGGTGGTTTTCTTCAAACCCCGTCAATGTGTGTATATATCCATCACGGTCTCTCACATTTAGGAGAGCAACGTATGGCACATAAGAAGAAACGGGCTTTGAGATTTTTATCTTCTGATAATTTCTACTGTGGTCCGTATTGTCAGGTACAAGTTTCTGGACTGTTAATGATAGAGTTGAAACTGTGCTAGAGACCATATCAGAAGTTGAGGTACCACAGTGAAGGTCCTATACTGGAGGAAGACTGCAGAAGACCGTGGAGCTGACAAGACGTGGTAACGGTCAGTGAGAAAGTTTCGTCAATTTGCTGTAACAAAAAGTTGATGGCCGTATCAATATTCGGTAGAAGAATTGTATTGACATTCCTGGATACACAGCCGTGGATTTTCATTCACTTGAGTGCGTGCAATCGAGGACGTTAATTGGAGGCTATTAGAACACTGACTGCAGAGTTGAAAACTACTTGCCGCTTCCCTTCATCAGGAAAAGAAAGGGCGTGGCACAATTGATTTGATGTGCCGAAAAAGTGCAAAACGCACAGGGACGTTGAACGGTTTTGTGATCTGGATTACCGTACGAACTTTGGAACTATATGGATTGTGAAAGCACCCAAGACAGAATGCATGGGGTAAGACTTCGTCACATATTTGTTTAGTAAATGTATAGTTCTGAATTTATTAATAAATGTATAGTACTGAATACCTCATCAGGGCATTAGTAAATGTATAGTACTGAATACCTCATCAGGGTATTAGTAAATGTATAGTACTGAATACCTCATCAGGGTATTAGTAAATGTATAGTACTGAATACCTCATCAGGGTATTAGTAAATGTATAGTACTGAATACCTCATCAGGGTATTAGTAAATGTATAGTACTGAATACCTCATCAGGGTATTAGTAAATGTATAGTACTGAATACCTCATCAGGGTATTAGTAAATGTATAGTACTGAATACCTCATCAGGGCATTAGTAAATGTATAGTACTGAATATCTCATCAGGGTATTAGTAAATGTATAGTACTGAATACCTCATCAGGGTATTAGTAAATGTATAGTACTGAATACCTCATCAGGGTATTAGTAAATGTATAGTACTGAATACCTCATCCGGGTATTAGTAAATGTATAGTACTGAATACCTCATCAGGGTATTAGTAAATGTATAGTACTGAATACCTCATCAGGGTATTAGTAAATGTATAGTACTTAATACTTCATCTGGGTATTAGTGATTGTATAGTACTGTATTAATGATCTCATCTGTGTATTGAGAAGTGCTGTGAGCACCAGGGTGAATTGATCTAGTTTTGTCGTATCATTGCTGTACAATTGAACCGAAAACTTGACATCTGTTTTAGCTGTAGTAAATGTTTGTAGAATTATTGCATATTTTGTGTTGGTGTTTCTACTTTCGTTCGCCCTCTTCACGTCCGTCATGACAGACCACAGTCCATGTTGAGGCATCACCAGATAAACGCAATTCGTTATGTGACACGTATTCACAAGAGAGCAGATGTATGTCTGACAACATGGATTTTATACTCATCGTACTTATTTGGAATATCTATATGCTCCTGCCAAATTTAACGTAGATATTATCAGGATTAATAAGGAAAAATACGAGAATACAAGCCTCTAGTCCGTCATTCATAATTCAGCCGTCGTCCATTAAAGAATATCCGCGTCCATACTCCAAAGACCTATTCCATATCCATATAACAGTATTAGCACCAAATTCAAAAAAGACAATCATAGTATACATAAACATAGGCTAGTTTCCTGCAAGAGAGAAGCGGTCAACAGTTTCAATGATGCCGACAAGACATCATGATGTTCCAAAAATATAAAATCCGTATCGCTGATCAGTATTCTTAATCCATAATAATCGTTCTGAAGTCGTTATCTAGAGAATGGTGTATCTCAGTCACGCTTTTATTGTGACTGTTCATATGAGCACCATGAAGATCTTGAAGTACATGGGTTCATACGGCCCATAGCCCCGGGTTAAGCGGAATTAGACACAAGTTACGAAACGTAACGCCATAGATCTTGCACGCTACGTTCGTATTTTGCTATCAGCATGCGATATGTATCGCCAAATTTGAGAAACTTTGAGTGGAGGCGCTTGGAGGAATAACCCTGTTTTATAAGTTTCTGCAACAATGTTTTGTGACGTTGATTGAAATCGTCACAATTAACACAGGATCTAGCAAATGCTACTAGGCGAGATATGTATATGCAGGTCCCACTGGAATATTACTGTCCACAAAGGGATAGTTTACGATGTCGAAATTGTAATCATCTCTTTTGTCATAAAGTCGACGAGAGAGAATGCCCGCTTCATTTTTGTAGAGATATAGATCTAAATAGATCTGTAGGGCTATCTGTAGTTTCCTTCAAATCCACTGAAGGTGGATATATATCCTTCACTGCGTCATTTATATAGCGATTATCCACAGCGAGAAGATGGTCTATATAGCGTTTGGTGAATGAGAAGGAACGCACCCCATGAAAGATATCATTTATATGTAGAATAACCGAAGAAAGCCTTGTTAGGGATGCACAATGATGATCATTTGATCATCAGTTGATGATACTGTGAAGTCATGTGGCTCAGTATGTCGGCACCTCTTTCCACTTCCCTTATATGTGTTGTATCGGTCTGCAGTTAGGGTGCCCGGTTTTGAGTGCTGTATAATGTGGTCAGTGGAGGCAGAAATACCCGCCTCTATCTTCAAAGAAAGTCTGGCTTAAATTTGACAGATCATGTTGTTCCTGCAGTAATTTCCTCGCCTCGCATCTTTTGTCAATCAGACCAAATGTGATGGTATTGTGCATGTATATCTTGAAAGTGAGCCTAGTTTAAGGCAGAAGATAGATTGTGTACTCCAGTATCTGGAAATTGAGATGTGTGGTGTAATCGCACAAAATTAAAGTGTTTCAGGTACTACACACATCTTGAAAGTGCACGGGTACCAAGATTCGTGTCGGCATCGATTTCAGTCTTCACAGTGTATATTCATGTACATTTCTTGGAAGTGCGCGTATTGTCCAAGATAAGTCCTCCTTCAAGGATAGCTGTGCATTTTCAGCGGATGGCTTCAAAAGTGGAGCCCGACCTGCATTTAATCAAGATCTTAGGCTTCCACTCTTCTGACTCAAAAGTGAATGTGACATTTACATGTTGTTTACTCTTTTCAGTGACTGACATTTAATTATGAACTGTGCTTAATAATGCTGTTTGTATATGTTTGTTCACTTGTGCAAGGAGTGAAGGTGACACCCACCCCGCTCCTCCCACCCTCCCCACCTCATTCCTACTCCCTATGCAATCTCTTCCTTGTTTGGGGGCACTCAACCAGCCAGCTTCGTTTTGGGCATACATTACGTCCTTCCCAACCATCGGCAGGAACAGGACTCCACTTTTACGCCCCCAAACACACTCAGTTGTCCCGGACCCGATGCAGTTGCCAGTGGCGCTCAAGTCCACTGCAAC